>JAXIVD010000533.1:135929-144676 GCA_036785275.1 Cancer borealis | reverse complement strand
CAATTGATGGTATATACAGAAGTACAAAACATTAGTCATCTAATGTGTTCCCTTTTACCTTTCTCTCTCTCTCTCCTCTTTTTTATTTCTCTCTCTCTCTCTCTCTTCTCTTTCTCTCTCTCTCTCTCTCTCTCTCTCTCTTCTCTCTCTCTCTCTCTCTCTCTCTCTCTCTCTCTCTCTCTCTCTCTCTCTCTCTCTCTCTCTCTCGACCTCGACCTTGATAGAAGGGTACCTCAGTGGATGAGATGAGACTGACAAATACAAATGAAGGAAAAAGGATGAAAGGATAAACGAGTAAAGGAGGACATGCAAGAGTGTAAGGGAGAGGGTGATGACCACGGAGGGAACGAGAAAGAGCAGCTAGAATCTGAGGTTGAAGGAGGAAAAAGAGTGAAATATTCCTCTTTCCAGAAGACGGCAAAGCTTTACTGGAAAAAATGAAATCACGCAAAGAGAGAAGAAGAATAAAACTTATCACTTGTAGCTGAAGTGCGACGAGGGAGCAGATGAGGAGGCAGAGGAGAGAAAGGGATACAAGATAATATGAAATAGAGTAAAGATATTGGAGAATGCGTGGGAGGAGGCGTGTCATGTGTCATATTACACTGCCTGACTGTCCTCACCTCACTCTGGGGAACACAAAGGAGTGGATGCTATGGAATGTAAATAACAAAAATACCAGCGACACAAACCGCAAGAGTAAATCTATTTGCATTGTGAATATAAACACAAAAAATCAAGACTAATACACCCAAGAGTGAAGTTTGAATGTGAAACTCGATGTTCAGTCAAGAGTTACATGTATAGATTGCAATTACTGGAGTGTATCTTGCGTGCTGGAGTGACCATCTTGGGGGAGTGAGCAGGGGTCGAGTGTTAAATTAACACTCTAAGTAAGCGAGCTGAATGCACGTCTCAGTGAGGGTTAAACCGGTGCTCAAGGAAGACCAGTAGGGCAGAACGAGGAGGAGGAAGGGAGGTTTAAGATTAGGATTAGGATTAGGAGGGAGGCTGGATGGGTCAGTAACGCTGGTGGAAGAGGCGAATGTATCCTTGGAGATGGTGGAGCATGGTGGCGGCGGATGGTGGAGGTGGAGAAGGAAGGCAAGTAGGGAAGGCGGTGGTTCAAGGTTTGTTAAACTAATGGGGCGTAAGACTCAAATGACCACAGCTTCCAGAGGACGAGTTAGAGGCACGGATGGCCGGAAGGGACACGAGGGAACTAAAGTGGACAAGGAGAGAGAAAGCTGGAGGGGAGGGAGGGTGATAATGGCGGGCAGGGCACAGCGCTGCCAGGAGCTGAGGAAGGTGAGGACGTGTCCAGTGTAATAACTCGGCCAGGGAACAGCTTAATAAAAGTCAAATTGAGTTAGTACATAAATGTACTGGTAGATATTGAAATAGTACTGTATGTAAAGCCTTTTTATTGTAAGGAAATCTATGTTAACGTAAATATTTCACCTCAAATTGAATCTCATTGTTGCAAGACGAGCAGACATATACATACAAATTTTTAAACATTTTACTAACGAAATCCATATCAAATAACTTAAAGCGGCGCCTCCTTTTTATTCCTTGATTCCACAGCATCATATCCGTCAAGATGGCATGACAAGTAAAACTTACGTCAATTATAGGACGAGAGCGTCTCACTGGCGCTGATGGGACTTGTTATTTCCCCAACATCAAATATCATAAACTTGACGCTGGCAGAAGCTTCGCCCCGCCAGGCCGGTCTGTGTCTGGGCGAACAATGAGAAGAAAACATTGTAGTCAGGTAATCGCCCCTTAGCCTCACTACTTACCAGTTGTGGAGAGAAAGAGAGAGAGAGAGAGAGAGAGAAAGAGAGAGAGAGAGAGAGAGAGAGAGAGAGAGAGAGAGAGAGAGAGAGAGAGAGAGAGAGAGAGAGAGAGAGAGAGAGAGAGAGAGAGAGAGAGAGAGAGAGAAAGAGAGAGAGAGAGAGAGAGAAGAGAGAGAGGAGATATTATTGTTATTATATTCAATAGTAGTAGTAGTAGCAGTGGTAGTTATAATAGAAGTAATAGTAGTAGAAATAGTAATAGTTATAGTAATAGTAATAGTAGTAGTCGTAGTAAAAGTGCTAGTAGTAGTAATAGTAATAGTAATAGTAGTAGTAGTAATAGTAGTAGTAGATAAAATATAAGGATTTAGAATAGAATGTGTGTGTGTGTGTGTGTGTGTGTGTGTGTGTGTGTGTGTGTGTGTGTGTGTGTGTGTGTGTGTGTGTGTGTGTGTGTGTGTGTGTGTGTGTATTCCGTTGGAGTCGTAACAGACGTCTACAAGTGACAGCGGAGAGCTGGTGAGGACCCTCTTCTCGTAACGTTGATTCCCACTAAACGAGAAGGAAGTGGTAGAGGTGGAGGGTGAAGGGAGAGGACTGCTGCTTGGAAGGCCTCGTCTTATCTACTGTGACACCGCGCCTATTCCTGGTAACATCCTTGAAGGGGGAGGCAAAAGAGTCCTTAATTGGTTTTCTTGAAGGTCCTCTTCCCCTTACCTTTCTCTCTCTCTCTCTCTCTCTCTCTCTCTCTCTCTCTCTCTCTCTCTCTCTCTCTCTCTCTCTCTCTCTCTCTCTCTCTCTCTCTCTCTCTCTCTCTCTCTCTCTCTCTCTCTCTCTCTCTCTCTCTCTCCCCCCTCTCTCTCTTTCCTATCTATTGTCATGCCCCCACTCCAACAACAAACTTATCTTTCTCCTCTCGTTCTTGACGTTACACTTTAAAGGCAAATGATTTAAAATGAATGAGGAGGAAACTTAATTACCAGGTTCAAAAGGGGGATTTCAGAAATAAAGTAAAAAAAACAAGTAAACAAACTACACTAGATTTATTTACAAGTTAATATTTATATACACAACGGAAATTTAATTCAAAGATGATCTGTCTACCAGAAGGGTAGTTAATTACATTGAAAGTAATTAATTAAAAGAGAAACAAATACAAAAATACACAATATCACGAGTATTCTACCATAAACCACTTCACCTCACACAAACACCAAACAAATAAACACCAAACCAAATAAACACCAAACAAATAAACACCAAACAAACAAACACCAAACAAATAAACACCAACACCTAAGTTAATTGATTGAGGCACAGGTCGGGAAATAAAAAACACCAACACAAACACAAACACAAAAACCAAACACAAAACCAAACACAAAAACAAACACACACAAAGAAATAAATATTATAACTGGAGAGAGAGACGCGAGCCAGAGTAAAAAACACTCAAATACCCAAACCCAGAAAAAAAAAGGAATGGATAAAAAAAACCCAAACTTATTTCACTCCCTTACGTTACTAAAACAACCCCCACTCAAACAGGGGAAGAAAAATAGATGATGGGTAAAAAATGCGCGAAGCAACTCAAACAAATACCCACATCAAAAACCCAGTAACGTAAGAAGTAAAGTAAAAAGTAAAAACACACAACACTGGCTTCACTCTCAATCTCCAATTAAAACACACACACGTACTCACCCCATACCCTTGGACACCACTCCAACGTGACCTCTCCTTCCTGCGCGGTGACCTAGACTAGACTGTGTCTCGACTGTGGAGGCGCGCGGGTCACCCGCTTATATAGCTCCCCTACCCATGCCACACAAAGCTGACCCCGGGAGTCTATGCAACTATGTGTGAACAAAACTTAAATACAAAGGAAACTACTCTTTAACTTATCTAACTTAACATTATATTTACGTCAAAACATAGCAGATAGAGGTACGAATATATAACCGAAATTACAACACGCTCGCTCTTTAGACAAAAATGTTAGAGCTAAAAAGTGTAAAACGGGTTATAGCGTTACGTAACCTATCTTAAAAATACAATAAAAATATAATGACATGAAATTAAAATAGTAGTTCCCAATATAAAACATAGTAGAAGAAATATACAGTTTCCCAACTCTCCAATGTGTCACAAAAGATGCATGAGCTAACTACTACATTCACCACTTCCACATCTCCTCCTTCAAATATATACAAAACAATTTAACAGCATATTTATAAAACTAAGCTTACAGTAACAAAATTAACAAAAAATATGTGACCATCTTAAGGCAACATGAAAACGGTTGGAGTCCCCCCCTCGGGAGCCTCGCTTGACCTAGGCTGGGTAGGAAAATTCCACTCCTCCCTCAAACAAAATGGTGGCAATTACAAAATGAGCAAATGTTTTTCCGTCACGGATAAGCATTCTGTGACACTATCTAACTATCTATCTATTTATCTATCGATTTATCTATCTTTTTTTCTTTCTCTTTCTCCAGCTCCAACGCTGTAACTTATTCTACGCTCTGTTGTCCTACTACAATCACAGCATCTATTCACCACTCCACTATTCTTACCATCCCTTCTACTCACATCACAACCACTTTTTTGATAACTGGTTTCCTCAGCTTACTTCCTAAACCTTTGACTTTTACTCTACGTCCAGATTTCACTTGTGTCGGAAGTATTGTGTTATTCTGATATGCCATTTTTTTTTTTTACTGTTTTCTTGTTTCTTGCTCACTGTTCTTCTCTTCGTGCGCTTTAATGACAGCTGGAAAACAACGTACGGCATTTTTTTTTTTTTGAGGGGATAGTAGGGGAGGGATAAAAACAAGGTGATGAAAGTGTAGCTGAAGAAAATCTGAAATTCATTGAAACAACAGAGGGCCGCATGTGTAGGTGTCTCTAAGGTATGTATAACAGTACTGTATAAACTTATAGTACAGTCACAATACAATACAAAGACGAGAAAAGTACAGATTAATATGGTAAAAATACATTAGAAAAGCATTGATTTTTTTAACATATAGTTTCGTAGTTATTCGTGTCCAGGTATACACACATGTGTCATACCCATTAGCTATGATCCCTAGAAGTTTGATCATGGCTTTGTATTCTCAAGGGAACTGGTGACAGATGATAAGTAATTCCTTCCCCTCCTGACCTAAAGGGTAACACTGAAGCACAAGTCATTCGGGAGAATTCAGTAAGTTCAAGAAAGTGTATTGCTGTATCGACCTTCCACAGTCTCCCCAAAATGGGCGTGGCACGTAAATTGTAATCATTGTAGTGTGAAGTCATTGAAATTAGGTTTAACTTCATAAGTCAATATGTATGAAATATGATATCAATGTAACCAAACATGTTATGAAAATATAGTAAAGGGTTTGGTTAGATTAGATTAGGTTAGGTTTTACTTCATAAGTCACCATGTATGAACTATGATATCAACTTAACTCAACATGTAACACAAATATAGGAGTAGGACGGACATGATAAAAGATAGTGTATGACATTCTATTTTTCTTTTTCATTCCAACCAACTCAGGTGTGCAGGGTATGAAATAAGAGCAAAATTACGATGCAATATTTTATCCTACGAATATGACAGGAAAATGTTGCAACGGTAAGGTATTGCATTTCAGTACTATATTATTTTTTCCCCTTCATGTGCGAGAAACATTGATGAATTGTAGTGTGAGGTAGTGTGACGCAGCGTGAGGTAGTGTGACGTAGTGTGAGATAGTGTTTAGTGGTACCGAGTGTGGTGCAAGATGCTGCTGCACAGGTATTTGTAATTGTGTTTTGTCAAGAGAAGACCCTCCATCGCCTTGTTCATTAGTGGATCAGTGATTGTCGTGATGAGGAGGGCGAAGGAAAGGAAGGAAAAGGGAACAGGAAAACAAAGTAGAAAGAAAATTGCCATTATCATATGTATTATTATTATTATTATTGTTATTATTATTATTATTTTATTATTATTATTATTATTATTATTATTGTTATAATTATTAGTTATTATTACTATTACTGTTATTATCATTATTATTATCATCAACCATATTATTATTATTATTATTATTATTGTTATTATTATTATTATTATTATTATTATTATTATTATTATTATTAGTAGTAGTAGTAGTAGTAGTAGTAGTATTGTTATTATCATTATTATCACAATGATTTTCATGATCATTAATAGAACTACTACTACTTTTATTATCATTATTATTTCCATAATCATTAATAAATCTGTTATAATTAATTTTCTTATTATTACTACTATTATCATCATCATCATCACCATCATTTTCCTCCTCCTCCTCCTCATCATCATCAGTAGCAGCATCATTTTCATCCTCCTCCTCCTCATCATCATCAACAGCATCATTTTCATAATCATCATCACCAATAGTAGTAGTAGTAGTAGTAGTAGTAGTAGTAGTAGTAGTAGTAGTAGTAGTAGTAGTAGTAGTGTTAATGGTAGCAGCAGCAGCAGCAGCAGCAGCAGCAGCAGCACACTAGTTGTCGTGTTCAGAGAATATAGCCAAGTATTCGTTGTCTTGTCGTTGGTGGTTACGGCACACAGTGTCGTCCTAATGTGTGGCCTCCCGTGGCCTGAGCGGGGTCGGCAGTGCAGGGCGGTGGGGAACGGGTGAGGGTGACGGTGAGGGTGAGGGTGAGTGTGAGGGTGGGGGTTAGGATGAGGGTCGGGGTGAGGGGACTGCTACCCGTCACGGAGGAAAGACTCGATCCTGCCCTCCGTTTCCGTCCCCTTCGCTGCTGCCGCGGAGTCACTGTTGACGTAACACTATTCATTTACATTTATAGTTTTTCGTCCGGCAGAGACGCGTCGGCAAGAGTTTTAACCATTTGGGAAATTGGTTTCACGACCTCCTGATAAGAAAATGTGGTGCAGTGGATCGTAAGGGGAGTGAAATTAATGAGTGTCTCACCCTCAGCTAGGCCTGGTAGGGCTCCGACACCAACACCATCAGCAGGGAAGGCTGTCACCTCCATCGCTCTGGTGGCGCCCTGTACTCCCTCTCCTTTCTCCCCCACACACGCCTTGTCGCCTTAATACTGCATCGAGACCAGAATGTTGCCGTGTAGCTCCTCCAGAGACCACCATCAGAGTGACAACCACGCACCACAAATGCCACCACTATGCAGACAACGCTGCTCCAGAGGAAAGTAGACATGACACCTCACGACACAATGCAACACTACGAGACAAAGCATAAGCCCATTCAACGTACACCACAACACAAAGCACCACGCAAGGCTACACCACACCACCGTATGACATGTAACAGTATCTCAAGAGACCATTGAATACAGCAGACAACACCACTTCAAAGTCTAATACACACACACACACACACACACACACACACACACACACACACACACACACACACACACACACACACACACACACACACACACACACACACACACACACACACACACACACACACATACATACATGTACTTTACCACTGTGTAGGATCAGTTTGCATCATCTCGCAACACATGCATAACATTCCCTTAGAGAACACTGCAGTCTTCCAGGAACACTACATCACAACACAGTACCTCGCTGCACCACACGCCTCATCACAACACAGCGTCTTAACAACGTCTCACTGCACACCACAACACACTAACCTCAAAGCGCACCACCACACTTACGAACACACTCCACCACAATACAACACAGCATACCATTAAACAACACTGCGCCTCACAGCAGAACACATCACAACATCCCCACCACGAGTCAGCCGCCGCCTGGCCTAACCCTTGCAGACACACACAGCATTATCTGGTTTATTCAAGCCGTTTAACGTCGTCATGAATTCCTCTGATTACTCGAAATGGAGAGTTTGTCAGTAACGGCGTCTTCTTGCTGCTACCACTACTGGCTCCGCATCTTCTGTGGCTGGAATTGCTGCCGCCGCCTCGTTTTGGACTCAAACAGCAGTCTAAAACGCCGTTGAAACACCTCCTCTGGCGCCAAGATAGAAATATTTCCTTGACAGCCTCGGAGGTTTAATCGGCGCCTTGCTTGGCCTTGAACGAACACAAGAGAAAGTGGACCGATATCTTCTAGTGTAGAGTGTTCTCTGTCTTATGCGCACGACTCCGCATGTCTAGGATTCACAGATCAGAAGACACAGAGTTGCACAAGTTACGGTGACGGAGGGAGGATAAGGGAAGTGAGAAGTTTAGGAGGAGACCATTCGAGAATACCAAGGGAAGTTGAAGCAATGCGAGACGCTAAGTTAAAGTGTGATTATATACTCCATGTGAATAAGATATAAACTTATACATTTGAATCATGAGACAGAAGAATGGTCATGAGAAGCGCAAAATGTGAATACAAAAATCATAAGGTGAAGAAAACGCTGAAAATTGATATGTAACTCGAAGAAATACAAACATCTTCAATATTCCCTTGATACAGTAAGCCTCTGTTACACTCTCTTTCATTCATGCTCAACCCTAACGTGTCAGTCTAGTAAGAAGGACGCGGACAAAATAAATTAAGGAATAGAAGAAACATGTAATATTCGTACATCACTTCACAAGGGGATGGAGAAGCAGAAGGCGTAGCAGCTGTAGTGATGAGGCTGGATAGAACCTTTATGGGCCACTAATGGAAGTACGGAAAGGCAGAGGAAGGTCAAGCTTAAGGTGAAATATTAAACAGAAGGTAGTACGTTGAGAGGCTACCATATATTCCAGCACGAGGCCTCCTTCTCTACCTGACCCTTCTTACTACTTGAGATTCTTGCTACACTCTCTCTCTCTCTCTCTCTCTCTCTCTCTCTCTCTCTCTCTCTCTCTCTCTCTCTCTCTCTCTCTCTCTCTCTCTCTCTCTCTCTCTCTCCTTTTCTTTCTTGTTCTTGGTTTTGTTCTTGTTTTTGTTCTTGTT
>JAXIVD010000533.1:115929-128429 GCA_036785275.1 Cancer borealis | reverse complement strand
AACAAACTGTACCTTGAGGGCACGCAAGGAAACTTCCCTTTTCCTCCACAGCTCATGAGGAAACATCGATTTTTTTGGGGGGTTAATGATGCAATATTCTATATTCCACTTTATATATTATTAGTATATTTTTCTCCTATTTTTCTAATCACGGCGATATATTGAATTTCTGTTCAGGTTTCAACAACTCTCATATTTCTCTATTATTTCCTTCCTGGCAACCCTTGAAAGGAGAGGTGAATAATGACGCCACTCTACCCTTGTACACACATTCCCCTACACACCATACCAAGCACCACCATTGACATCACAACCACCACCACTACTACCACTATTAATCCCACCAGCACCACTACCAATCCAACTACCACCACCACTACCACTATGAAACCCACCACCACCACTACCAATACTTCCACCACCACCACCACCACCACCACCTCACTTCTTCCATTTATAGGCCACGACAAGGCTACTTTACAAACCTTCTTTCTTTTAATCATCCTAGACTGAGACTGATGGTGAAGACGGAGACTGGTGATAGGAGACGCTAAGGCCATTAAATTGAGGTCAGGCTCCGTGGTAATAGCTGACAAAGTATTTTTTTATCCCTCAAATTTTCAGGAAGTGAATTAATTATGTTTTGTATAATTCAGGAAATGGAAGGAGAAAGTGGCGTTCGTTAGTGGTTGTGGTAGGAAAGTTATAGGTGACCGGGTACCATAAAGAGAGAGAGAGAGAGAGAGAGAGAGAGAGAGAGAGAGAGAGAGAGAGAGAGAGAGAGAGAGAGAGAGAGAGAGAGAGAGAGAGAGAGAGAGAGAGATTCGCATGTTCCAAGAAAAGCTTTTTGAACTCTTTTCGAAAGTTTTTGGTAAAATGAAAAGTAACGAAACATCAAAGTATCATAAGACCAAATACTGAATGAGGTGTTACAACTTGATAGAAAGCCGCTCCTCGCACTTCAAAACAAATGGGAAGAAGAAGAAGAGGAGGAGGAGGAGGAGGAGGAGGAGGAGGAATGAATCACTGAAGGTACAAGTGAAGTGTAAAATATCGTGGCTGAATATAACATTTTAGTTCGAGTCACCTGGCATGAAGGGATGGCGGTGGTGAATAGCGGCAAAGGAAGCCTCCAGGTGTGTGTGTGTGTGTGTGTGTGTGTATGTGTGTGTGTGTGTGTGTGTGTGTGTGTGTGTGTGTGTGTGTGTGTGTGTGTGTGTGTGTGTGTGTGTGTGTGTTTCAATATGAACATAACCACTGAACTATTAAAAAAATACATAATAATAACAACAAATACCTTTACTTCAATATACTTGTAGTTTACTTTAACAATAATAACATTAACTTACACTTTAGTCAATCAGTCAATCGCCTTCTTAGTGTGAATCGCCTCGTTAACCGGATTGAGTAAAGTGCAAGGACGGAGAGCTGAGTCGCTGGGTCAATGGCTGCGGCAATTCCTAATCCTTTAATTATCCAGGCTTCTTAATGTCTTCCTGCATGTTGACAGTGAGCGACAGACTATCATGCACGACTAGACATGCTTGCAGAGACGCCCCTTACATGTCTGCTTGTGTGTGAGAGTGTGTGTGTGTGTGTGTGTGTGTGTGTGTGTGTGTGTGTGTGTGTGTGTGTGTGTGTGTGTGTGTGTGTGTGTGTGTGTGTGTGTGTGTGTCGACTGTCTCTGGGTAGCGCTACGTGGCCCACAATACAAGAGAACTTTGGGAACACTCGCTGTGCTTCAGACAAAGCGAACTCCTCATTACGGCGACAAATCCAGCGTAGCGGCGCCCTAATTTAACAAGGAGCTCATTAGGCTTGGACCGAGGGTAAAGCAGGAGGGGGAATGTGTCCTGGTGCATGGAAGAAGGTGATGGGGGTGTCATGGGGTGGGTGTTGGCCTTGTCAGCTTGCTTTATTTAATCGTTTGTCGCTTTGTTAGTTAGTCTTCGTTCTGTGTGCCACTTTGTTTGATGCGATGGTGGGAGCGAAGACTCAAGGGACTGACTCTTGATTGTGTTTATTTGAAACTGGGAGCGAAGCGACCAGTTTTGAACTTTCGATAAGACCCCATCCAAAATTTGTCTGTCTGTATGTGTGTCTGTCTGACTGTCTGTCTGTCTTCTATCTCCTCCTAGACTACTGGAAGGATCGGAATTAAACTTTCAAGGGTCGTAGCCATTAACCCTTAGATGATTATTATATATTAAAAACATATTAATATTATGTAAATTTGAAAGTTATTTGTGAAAAACCTGTATCTTACTTAATACTCGTCGCACATATTCATTCTTACCTGGCACAGGAGACACCGTGGCCTATCTCCTACCTGCCTTTCTACCTCCTACCTATCTCCTACTTCCTATCTCCCTTTCTACCTCCTACCTCCCTCTCTAACCGCTATCTCCTACCTCTTTTCTACTTTTTATCTCCCTTTCTACCTCCTACCTCCCTTTCTACCTCCTCCCTCCCTTTCTACCTCCTCTTTCTACCTCACACAGGTTGAAATGTCAGCGATATCACTGATTTGCCTCATCATCGCCATTTACAAGATGTGTAGGTCGCAGGCGTCAAGAGGTCACACCATCAGCTTCCAACAGGACATCTCTGACTTTGCTCATGTATTGCCTCGCATACCCGAGGAGTTGCTAATAATTGTGTTAAAATGCCCAAAATGAGACTTTCACAGATAGATCGTTCTTGGTGAAAAGAGACAAATTGATTGTTGCGCTCAAATTTCTCAAGGAAAACAACGAAGATTATCGGCACATTCAGATATCCACGCAGAACTCATCAATGTACCTAGATTATGGAATTGTACAATCCGTCACCCAAATTGACTCCTCTACACACAACATACCACAAGAGGAAGCTTCTGCTGTAAACGAAGAGTCGGCGAGGGAACCATCATCTGCGCTTGACTTGCCTATACCACAAGAAAATCTATTGACTTTGCTCAGGGCTGCTTTTCAGGCAGAGAACCAACAAATAAATGTTGAATGGCCTACTAATGACCAACGGCCAATTTCTGATTTCACAACAGGTTACTTCAGCAAGGCATTTCCGGATCTTTTTCCAGATGGAAAAGAAGACTACACCAGCTAACCTGACTTTGGCAGACTACTCTCGCCATCTGATGAGATTGGACCATGCACATGGTTTTTTGACCCACCATTCATTCACACTGCGGAGGCATTCAACTTTGAACATAGCATATGTGTTTGCCAAGCTGTGTGCCCAAGGTCTGTCTGCGACAGAACTGAAAAGAGCCCTTTTAGAGAGGGATGAGAAGGTCCTAAACAAGCTACTCTATTTCGCAGCTTCTATTCCAGCAACAAGACAAAATCTGAGGTACAAGAATCATCAGGCAGTATCCTTCACTTGATGGCTGAGATTGTCTTCCGACGACAAGGCAATGTGTTGTGCAGCAACTACCCAAACTGAAGCGAACAGTTTGAGTATGTTGGGTGAGTGGTTTTTATGGTCATGGTCACCCAGCATGTCTATTTACTTCATTATTATTATTACTATTATTATCATTATCATTATTATTATTATCATTATTACTATTATTATTATCATACTTCTCATTATTATTGTTATCACTGTCACCATCACCATCACCATCACCATCACCATCATCATCCTCATCATCATCATCATCATCATCATCATCCTTAGAACACTGATTCATCGTCTATGATTGATTCCTACTATCTAATTTTGAGCGGTAAACAGTTTAATCATAATTATCAATACGTTTCTTATTATTATCATTTTTCTTCTTCTTTTCATTATCATCATCATAATCATTAGTATAATTATCATCATCTTTTTATGTACAAATGAGACACGTAACATATAACAAGAAAAAGGATGACTTGTACAAGAGATAATAAAAAGTAGATGGAGTGCAGGAAAAGTTCAAGGACCTAGGGGATTCTTTTTTGATTTTTTTTTTCTCCGATTTCAAAAATATTTGAAGGACTTGTTAGTTATATTACTAGATGCTATTTTGAAAAGTATGAATAAATTTAATTCAATAATTTGGGAGTTATGGTATGTGACCATATGGTCACACTATGAGGAAACGAATACAAAATTTGTGAAAATCTTTTATTTGATAGAACAAACATTCCATGTAAACTATGTAAGTAAATATTTCATAAAATAGAAATATATATAAAGTGCATCCATATTAATCAATAAAAGTGTTTCCTTTACTTTATATTATAAAGATATTCATTTGGTGTGATAAGGAATAAAACAAGATACACATAATCCTACATCACATTTAGCACATTCTGTACGTCCAACGCTAGTACAGCCAGCCATGACGCATCGTCTCCTTTTGTTGCTATTGGTGTTTTTCACAAAATGAGATGTATTATCAAATTGTAGGTCCAGTTGGGAAGAAGAGCTGCGTGGTTTTCGGCCAGGATGCTTTGGGGGCACACCAAATTGTGTTACATAGTACATAGCAATGTCTCGACGATATTGTTTTTGACTAATATCATTCCTACATTGGGTAGATAAATTCCAAGCATTATGTACAGCAACATCTACAATCCAAGTAAATAAGCACCACCACCATTTCTTGCCATGAATACCTATTATATACTTATTCACGTTTTTGTCCATCTGATCTGTTCCTCCCATGAATTTATTATAAACATAAATAGAATCAGGTATTGTAACATCTATTTTGGCTCTTTTTTCCTTGCACCACCGTTTGACAGTATTAGTTTTGTGATGGTGGAGTAGTTGATGCCACTGTTACCACAGCATTATCCTTCCAACGTGTCAGGAAAACATTGTTTCCATCATGTGTGGAACCCATAACATTTTCATAGGAACCACGAGGCTTCTTTGCCATTTGTTTGGCATCCGATAACTTGCAATCTTTTGGAACACGATTAGCTTTGATTGTTCCTACACAATTATACCCTAGGGACTTCATCTCGAGCAACAATGGTAACGTAGTGAAGAAGTTATCACAATACATCGTGTATGGCTAATGTTTTTTTTCATCATTATACTGACTCAAAAGCCGAAGCATAGTTGCAGCACAATGTCCAAACTTATTTATTTCAAGTGTAGCTTCATAGTTGCTACTCTTACCTTGATATGGTTCTAAATTTATCAGATATCCTGACGGGGAATGTTGAGACCATATTTTGTAGCCAAATCGAATTGGTTTATTTCTGATGGATTGTTTGCACCCATGCTTCCCGAAATAATCTACCATGGCTTCATTGTGGGAAATATTTTCAGATGGTATATAATGTTCCATGAAGCGACGTTGCATATATGTGATGAGAGGTCGAATTTTGGAATATTTATCTTGGTAATCGAGATTCAAATTATCTTGAAAATGAATAGCTCTCATTATTTGTTCAAATCTGTTGCGACTCATAGAGTTATAAATTGCATGATTCCTCAAGTCTTTTCCATTACTCCAATAGTCAGCTTTACTGGAAGAATAAGCGTATCCAGATATTATCATAATAGCAAAAAAAACTTTCAACTCATCTTTAGTAACAGCAATGTCTCGTAGATTCTTTTGGAGAGCGTACAAATTACTTTGATTGACAATGTGGTCAAACACTTCATCATCGAAAAAAAGTTCGAAAAAATCTCTAGGTGAAAAATCTTTATATTTAGTCAAATTTGCCTCAGGAAATATTGAGCAACCTAATTCAACTGTTATTGATTTTTTCCAATCAAATTTGTGCACTATCTTTTGTTTTCGAGCCGACGGCACATCCTCGTTGTCAGATATATCCACATCATTTCTTTGCTGAATTTCAGCCGATGCAAGTATCTGTCTACCACTAAGTGCTGATGGTACGTGAGTATTTTCATCTTCACTATCTGCTGAATCTTCATCTGTTAGTTCATGAGTGTAAGGAGGCTCAATATATATATATATATATATATATATATATATATATATATATATATATATATATATATATATATATATATATATATATATATATATATATATCTTCATCGTCACTCTCATCTAAAAGGTCAAAAATTTCGTTCACCGTCAAGTTTCTGAAGAAGGGTAAAATGTATCCATTTGTTACTAGTGTGACCATATGGTAACACGTGAAAAATACTATATATAAAAAATTGCAACTTATTTTCATAGATATATACCACAATAATTATAGTCACTGAATGTATCTATGAAATGCAAGTCTCAAAACCAATAAAAAATATAACTAAACCAGAGTTAAGGCTTACCGTTTTTGAGCTGCCATTTTAAAACTTGCAAATACTAAGGACACAGTGTTGACGCGACGAGAGTTGGCTACTGACTAATTAGGTGTTAGCATTGCATCAGCCATCACGAGGGCTAGCTATTGCATCATCATTGGACATCTCTCACGTTACCTTAGCAATTTATTTGATTTTTTTAAATTTACAAATGGTGTGACCATATGGTCACACTAATAGAATTACGGTTAAGGGAAACATGCACGAGAGGAATTGAAAGTTTAAGGCAAGGCAAGGATACAGAAAAGGTGACGTAGCTGGAATGTAAAGAATAATGTTCAAGCGTTATTAAGAAAGTTTTGTTTATGAATATCAGCCTAAATATAGACATTATGTGGAGGTGATTAGCAATGTGAGGTGTGAGGACAGTTTGTGGATCCACTGGAAATAACATTCTAATTAGTGAAAATAATGAATGTGTTGCTGATGACGATGATGTTACCAAAGTTGTACTAATGCGTGTAAAGAGCAATTACATTTGTAAAATAATAATTGAAAAAGCAGTACAGGAGAAATTATCACAAATAATATCAGATTGTATCCTTAAACATTTATTTAAACCAAGGCATTACATACTAAAGGCATTACAGAATAAAGAAAAGCGTTCGAAACGTTGCCTCTATAACCATAACCATAAATTTTAGAAAAAAAATATAAATGAACTTAAATAATTAATTATTTTCATATTTTTCATTACATAAATTTCAATTTTCTAAACTGTAGTTTTTGCCATTTTCAACATCTAATACTTCAATCTCCTTTAATATTACATATCAGATTTTTTTGTTATACACCAATCAATTAGATAAAAAATAATTATCTATAGCATTTTCAACATTTAATATTTCAATAAAATAAACAATCTCCTTTAATATTATATTTTAAATATTTTTTGTTAGATATCAATGAATTAATATTGTTTTTTTTCTTAATTTTATATTAATTTTTTTTTCCATTATATATCATTGAAATCTAACAAAGAAAGTTTAAAAGTATTTTCAAAATTTGATGTTACAATAAATTTAAACAATATCCTCAATGGTGAGGGTGGGGGAGCCTTGGTGGGATTGGTGACTCAGCACCCCCAGTTGGCTGACCTGCAGGACCGCCAAGCGGGCTTCCGTCTCCAAGGCGAGGCGGCCATCAGCCACCACCACCTCCGTCATTCCCTCGGATTCTTGCTCAGCTGAGTCCTCCTCGGCGTCAAAGCTCCCAAAGGAGCGGACCCAAGCAACAAGCAGGAGTCCCTGGGCGAACCACCACCAGTACTCTGCGTCCTTTAGCTCAGCAACGATGGAGGTGAGCCCGAAGGCGTCCACCACCGGCTGAACCTGCAGGTTGTACAGGAGTGCCATGGCGTGACTCGCCCAGTTGTCGCCCCACGTCATGTGGACGGAGAACCACAGCTGGGAAAGCTTCCCCACATTCATTGGATGCCAGTGAGCAAGGATGGGAAGGATCAAGACGCAGAAGAGCATCATACCTTCCCACACCAGCTCAGCAGCAAACCAACCGTCTCCAGCCCGCGGCCCGTTGAGGTAGCCGTACAGGAGGGTGGCCAGGTCTCCGACCACCACCAGCACCACCACCAACACCTTGCACAGGCGGAGCATCACAGATTGCATAGATCTGTTCATACAAAAATTCATTGTTGAATTTTAACTTGCTTCTATAGACCACCTGTCAAACCTGCGATGCCGAGAATATAGGGGTAGTTGTTTTTGAAGCAGGTCCAACCTGAATGCACACTACCTCCAACCTCTTCATGTGATAGGGCACGGCACGACGCTATCACGAGTCAGCTTGGAGTTAATTTGCAAGTTTCATCTTGAAGTTAATTTTCTAGTTTCAGGTTGGAGCTAGTAACTAAGTGTAATATTTGTTACTTTGATATTTTGGTCTGCTGAGTTTTGAGAGATAGTGAAATCGTTATATAGACAATGTCATTACAATACTCTGAGAGTAGATCCGCGATGCTAGGTGAGCACCATGTTAACGTAACAACAACAACGATGATTGACTATCCGCTGTCCCACATCACCCTGCGTGTGTGTGTGCACCTGCCCCACCACACGCCGCGCCCTGATCGTGTGCGTGTGGGGGTGAAGCAGCGGCGAGTGCTGGTTCACGTTCCGCCGCAAGGTGGCTACGGTCCGCCTGCACCGTGCCAGCTGGAGGCAGGTGTCCGAGCACGTGTGTGTGAACAAGTCCCAGCAGGTGGCGTGGATGGACGTGCCCGCCCTGCTGGTAAGGGCAGGCAGGCAGCAGTTGGACCTCAAGTTGTACTGCCTGCGGGGCCGCACCGTGCAGCGAAAGGAGCTGTAGGCTCATTCCAAAACTTAATGTAACGTGTGCACAACGGCAAATTTGAACTCAACCTGCACTACGCGGACTGTGCTGCAATCAAGGCTCCATCCAGGGCCGTGCACGAGGCTGACGTGCACCACATGCACCAGCAGGATGCCGCTCACCACGTGCATGGTGGCATGCATAATAACGAGGCTGGGACGCACCAAGACTTAACAGCGAGCGAGGCTGACACTGTGACGGACAAAGAACGCACCGTGTGTGTGGTGCACGAGTGTGCACGATGAGGCACAGCGGCTTCTTCATGCTGTTACGGTCACACCGTAACGGACACGGTTCTTATGCCCTGGTGCCGGGTGTCCACTTATGAACAACCCAGTCACAACCACGTTACGGGCATGTACGAACTGTAGTGCTGATGTTTATACGTCCTTTTAACCCACCAAAGGACAAGGAAAGTCGACTATCCCGTAGGACTAGTCACTCCGAGGTCACACGTCGGTGGCTGGACAATAGGCTTTAAACAAGAAGTGCCTGGTTAAGGAACCTATGCACTCTTAGCCCCCAAACACAGCACCTACAGCCACCCCGTTAACGTTAAGAGATCGCCAGTTCTTTTAACCCTCCAAAGAACAAGGAATCTTCCAGTAGTAACCACCTTCTCCTCCTTACATTCTAAAGAGACGTACAGTGAGCACAAGATTACAGTGCCTAGACAAGGAGCTATCGCTCCAACCAGAATACCGCCCACAAGGTGTCTTTCCACCCACTTCTGGTTGAATAATAACTCCTCTCGACTCTAATAACACCCTGCAAAGTAGCCTCCCGCGAAGGGACTCCGTACAGTGCGTTATATGAGTCGTAATTAATTAACACTAAGACGGGATTACTCCTCGTCTGTGTTATCGCACAAGAGGCCCCAGATGATAGGCTCTCTCTCTCTCTCAATGAGGACAACGAAGACAACGCCGAAAAAGCAAACAACGTCGACAACGCAGACAACGACGACAACGCTGACAAACGCAGACAACGCCGACAAAACGCAGACAACGCCGACAACGCTGACAAACGCAGACAACGCCGACAAAACGCAGACAACGCCGAAAACGCAGACAACGCCGAAACTACTTCTCCGAGACTGAACAGTCTGACAAAATTCCCTAGGTGGAGTTCACCGCCAGCTAGATGGTAATTATACAACCACACACTCGTCGTTCACTCCTGGCACGATAACCTGGTCCTCGTATAGACAGGGCCTTACTGTCTAGCTACACAGATATCAACAACCTAACAGGCCAATCTTAAATATGAGGAGGTTACACCCAGGAATAATGCCATATTAAGGAGAGTGAGACGAGCGAGGATGTGTTCTTGGTGGCTGGCCAGCGGGAACTAAATTCACATGTGCATCAGGGTTGCCAAGTCCGGTGAGTGTATTATTGCCAAATTTGTTCAGAATTACTGCCAAACTAAGAATTTCACTGCCAAACTTCTACAAATCCTGATGCATACATATAAGGCAAAAATTGAACTATACAGCACACATGATCTCATATCATATGATATTAGTTCAGTTTTATATCTAGCTAAATAGCTCGATATAAGACTGAACCAATTCCAATAGTTCTACTTACCTTGATTGATTACGTAGACTAGTATAAAACATCCAAGACATCAGTATCATCAGGTGGTACATTCCCACCTCTTGCATGCTCGTACATATACACGGTAAACTTATTTTGTTACGCAATGCTAACCAAAATTGCATCACTTGGTTTGTTGATTGCCAAATTAAAACTTTTTACTGCCAAACTGCCAAGTTATCATTTTCCACTGCCAATCACTCGTTTTACTGCCAAAAATTGTAAAATTTGGCAGTGAAAAATGCCAGTAGGCAACCCTGATGCGCATAATCACGGTCTCTCTAGCCTCCCCAGGGAATGTTGCCAGATAAAGCTCCCTAATTTCGGCCACCTTCCTCGGGCCGGCCCGTCTCTATCACAATGAGTAGGCTAGTCAAACTCTTGTCTTCACAAAATCATTGCTCCGCTCTCAAGCAACCTAGAACAATGACAAACATACGAGGGGATGCAGAAAAGAATGCTCCACAAGACAAGACACCTTGCAACACAAAGAAGAAAGAGGGAAAGTCAGGAAAATTAGGAGAACGAAGAGAAGATAAAACATTTAACAAGCCTCGCCTTAATACGCGTTGGCAACTCATCTCTCTCCCTCTGTCCTCCCGCCACGCCCGGCCACGTGACCCCACGCCACGCAATCTCCCATGCCTACTCCAACCAGCCGCGTGGGTCCCGCAACACCAAAGGCATAACACACAGACATGTCACGTAGACACGTCTCCAACACTTCCCGTTCTTTCTCGCCACATACTCTGCCTCCCCACTAACACAAAGAATGTAACTCTCTTCCATGCCCAGCCGCACCCAGCTGACACAAAGCACACTCCCACGCACGTGGAAAGCACACACTATCCACAACACCCCGCATGCCTCTCTACTCCTTCTCCTCAAAGAAACTTCACTCTACGTCCACGGGGCCGGACTAACCTCTCCAGTCTACTGTCACTGGCCTAGCCCGTACCGAGTGTCATAGCCTCAGCGTGGCCTTCTTCCTTACCAGCCTCTTAACATTCTTTCTTCTCCCTCTCAGGAAATCTTCATTCCTCTGTGGGGCTTGACTCTTATCTTCCCCAGCCAATACATGTGTGACGGGCGGGGCCCGCAACAATGCCCATGCACGAAAAAACCGCTGTGCCCGTGCACGATGAAACTACCGTGCCCGTGCACGATGAGGCTGCCGTGCCCGTTGACGATGAAGCCGCCGTGCCTGTGCACGTATATATGTACATGTATACGTGTAATTGTATATATATATATATATATATATATATATATATATATATATATATATATATATATATATATATATATATATATATATATATATATATATATATATATATATATATATATATATATATATATATATATATACATATATATATATATATATATATATATATATATATATATATATATATATATATATATATATATATGTATAAAGGTGTTAAAGAACCATTTAACGTAAGTGGTAGTAATGCAGATTCAACTTAGCAACATAAAATCTATAAACGATCGAATTTCCCATATTTTGATTCATATAGTATATAGATAGATAGACAAGTAGATAAATCTATTAGCAAATACACATATAGATAGATAAATACATATATGTTGATAATGCATAAACTTTACCTTCCCGAAAAAGAATATTCACAGGTACATAAAAGATAACATTGCTTAGAATAAATTATTATTAATCCTTTCATTACTTGTGCGATGGTGGTATAGTGGTGAGCATAGCTGCCTTCCAAGCAGTTGACCCGGGTTCGATTCCCGTCCATCGCAATAAGCTTTTATCAAATTCCAACTATCGCGTTTTAGTCGAAGTGTTGTACAGTGAAGTGCATAGTGTACGTCTTGTCGGTGAGTCACGTAAGTACGAAACACGCACACCGTTTCTCAAGGGAGATTGAGCTGTTCCTGCAAAATAATAACAAAAATGAAATGATCACCAGCAGCACGTGATGTTCTGTTTGCGGTGTGAACATGCTGCTAAAATAGCTTATGTCCATTCCACCTCCATGAAGCCATGTCGGATGTATGGATATGAGGGAGAGAAAAACGATTTCCAAATAAAAATAAAAAGCCGGCAAAGATAAAATTAAGAAAATAAACAAGTCAATTGAATAAATAAACAAATGAATAAATAAACATATATATATATATATATATATATATATATATATATATATATATATATATATATATATATATATATATATATATATCTCTTCTGTGTTAATGTATTTTTGAAGTTTG
>JAXIVD010000533.1:92500-110000 GCA_036785275.1 Cancer borealis | reverse complement strand
TAGAGATAACTTAAAGATAACTATTTAACCTCCAATGAATATGTTTTCCTCTTCAACTGTATTGGAGCCTCAGCCAGACTTATTGACACACGGAACAAACATGATTCTGTACCTTTCTTACCCGAATCATTATTGATCACTTCAGTTTTTATCATTAGCATCAAGAATTTATGATTTATAGAATCATGATATTGCAGTTTGTGTATTGTTTTATATCTACATCAATAGATATTATCAGTGTCCAGCAACATGTCTACATCTGGTTATGAGCCAACTCACTTCAGCTTCCTCTTTCTTCCTTTAACAATATGTGCCATTTTTGTTTGTGAGCAGCAGGCTGAGTGAGTGTCTTCCACAGGTGGAGTTCAGGTGTACATTTTGGGCTTCACCGCTGGAGGCTTCCTCAACATAGCTCTGGTTACGGTGTTGCCAGACCTGCTGCAAGAGGATCGGCCTGCCCAGTCCTGTGCCCAGCTACTCTGCCTCCTCTTTGGCACCCTCACCATGGCAACAGTGGCACTCACCTGTTAGCCTCAGTCCGGCACCTGCACACAGTCAAGGGTCATGTACCCCACCCACCAATGTCTGTCCCATTATGGCCACTCACCTCCTTCAGTAGTGGTGACCTCCCATCCTAACCAGCCTACATCTCCCCTTGCCGCCACCTCCCCACCAAGGCTTACATCCTCCCACCAGAGGCTCTGTAGTCATGAATATAGCAAAGGGAGTATTTTTATGGATTTTATACCAGATTTTTTTAGGTTTCATGTTCCCAGTGTTCCTAGAAATTTTCCTATGATGCATTTACGTACATATCTTTATTTTCTACTTTTTATGATTGCATTCGTATGTAAATGTTATTGTATATAAGATTATCTAAATGTTTTTTAGAGAGCAGAGACATGTTTATATAGTATTAAAGTGTCACTTGTTACAACAAAACTACTTGTGACTACTTTCATATTTATCTACTTACAGGCCACTCTACTTTGTATGTATGCATATCTACAACCACGCACACACACGCACACACGCACATACACAGGCACACAGGCACACACACACAGGCACACAGGCACACACACGCACACAAACACACACACACACACACACACACACACACACACACACACACACACACACACACACACACACACACACACACACACACACACACACACACACACACTGGGCTAATGTGTGTTCATATTGTGCACAATATTATATTAATATATATAATATTTTTACATAAATTTAATATAGTATATCTAAAGCACACTTGAAGCAGTAATTACTGATATTACTATTATTATTATTATTATTATTATTATTATTATTATTATTATTATTATTATTATTATGATTATTATTATTAATATTATTATTGTTATTATTGCTATTATTATTATTATTATTATTATTATTATTATTATTAATATTATTATTATTGTTATTATTATTATTATTATTATTATTATTATTATTATTATTATTATTATTATTATTATTACTATTATTACTATTATTATTATTATACTTGTTATTATCATTATTATTACTTAACCCTGTGACCCTGATGTGAATACAATCCCCGCGCTCGTCCCCATCTGCGTGAATGAGCTAACACTGTGTTGAGTGGGATGTACTTCTCTTCTCTTGGATGTCTTGGGGCTGAGTGGGAGGAGTGTACTATATGTGTGTGGATGGGTGTGTGGATGTGTGCCTTGTCCTGGCTACCCACCTTTAGGGAAATAACAGCCTGGTATATAGATAAATTATTGTTGATGTTATTATATTAGTACTAGATATTTATTTAATTCTTTTAATTTGTCTTCATCTTATTTTTCCTCAGTTCTACTTTTCTGTGATGCCAAGCTGCATGTTTTATTATTATCAATTTGTCAAATGAATTATTTTTGTATTATAAATTTACAATTTCGAGCCTATCTCTTTCAAGAACACATTGACTCCTCAGAATTCAAATGAGCTGTTATGTTACTATGTCACACTTGCATTTCAACACCAGATGAGGTAGCTTTTTTTTTTTTTTTTTTTTTTTTTTTCTTCTTCTTCTTCTTCTTCTTCTTCTTCTTCTTCTTGTGTTATGCGATAATGTCCTAAAGTCCTTCCAAGGTTTCGTTCTGCCATCCTTTCCCCTTTGACCATCACCACAGTCTGAAGAAGGATGGCATGAAAGTGCTCAAGGAAACATTTTCAGAATCCCTTTAAATGCCAGGGATGAGTTACTATCAGGAGAACATTTGTTAAGGTATTTTATGACTTCTAACTCTTGGTAGTAATAGAAACATTAGGTTTTTGTTGTTGGATGAAGCATTATAAATTCACTAATGAGAAATACGTATTCGAAATTTTACGTTATATTCTTTCTGGAATGCATAATTGTACACGTTGGTTTGTCCTTTGCATTTTTTTTAGTTTTAATCTTTCTTCATCCATGACTAGTTTAAACCATGTAAGTTTTAAATTTGTATTTTGAAGATCACACATTTACAATTTTCTTTATTTCTCTTGCAAGTAATGTTATGGTTGTTGAGTGGCCAGTGTGTGCTCTCTTGGTGTGAATGTAAAGGTTGTCCATTTTCAAGGAACTGGTGATGAAGGAATGGTGATAATAACCATTCATCATACGTAATAATCCATCACAGATAAGCTCAGGCTCAGGCTAATAATATAACTATGATTTTGTTATTGAAAGTTCATAATTTTTCTTAGATGCTTCTTTCTTTAACTTGAAACAGGCATTTCTGATGAAGACTTGTTGCTTTTTCCCAGATATTTTCTTTACAATTGAAATTTATAACTAATGTCTGAAAGCCATTCCTGTCTACTCATGAGGATGTTCCTTCATGGGAGCAAGTATTGTGCAGTCTTGGGGAGGGTTCAGTCTCCCTCATAAAGTCCTAGTGTCAATACTGAACACTAACACTTATGAACACTTACACTCAGTAATGATTGGTATACATGGATGGGTGAGTGATACTATAGCTGTGATATAGTCCAGGAAGTAGGTAATGTTTTGGTGCAGTGGGTGTTGTGTATGGGTGGGATCCATTGAATTATGGGCCTCCCACCATTTTTAAGGGAGGCCATTGGAACCTAACAGTGTCTTAAGTTAATTGCTTAGAGTTGATTCCAAGGGTGCATAGTAATGATAAGATTAAGCTAGGCATAACAGTAGATTTTTCAAAAGTGACTGACTACAGTTGTTGCTACATTGAATAGTTGCATTAATGGTTATTGGGATGAATACAACATTTATGCAACGTTTGTGAGCCTCATGATGCTCAATATTGGATTAGTTAATGAAATTCTTATTTTTATCTTTCATCTTTAATCCTGTTGGTTTACGTACACGTAAGTGTATCTTCTTTCAGCATCTTATAAAGAAGGATTATACAATATTAGCTGTGTGGCTCACATTCCTTATCTTTGCTCTCCAACTTCAAATACGCCTTAACTGTAAGACTTATAATACTAAAGATGGAACTTAGAATAAAAATAATGGCAATGTCATGAGGAGGCAATGCTGCTTAATGAAGGTGACTTGCTGAAAGTGTGGTAGAGTGGTGGTGAGGAGGTGACGTGTTGTGGGGGTCATGTGGTGAACCAGGGGGAGTCTACGTACTAGTGTAACTGTTCAAAAATTATACCGATTTTGGCATCTATCTTTATTTAATTAATAAGTAAATACTGTCTTTAAATGACCAAGAGTGTGATGTCAGAACAGTTGTCTACTGAGAGTTGTTGTGTGGCCATAGCACCTGGCTGAGAGTGAGTGCTGGTATTCCCTGTATCAGCACAAGGCCTCCAAGGTGCTGCAAGACTGATTGTGTTGAGGATTGTATGTCACCAATTCCAGCAGCAAGCAGCTTTCAGGTGGTGATGGTGGCCTGGTAAGGGGCAGCACAGGCGTTCAGGGTTCTTTGTGTATTCCATGTGGTGATTTAGCTGAGGACAAGAATCTGCATGCTTAGGAGGGCATCGTTCTCCCTCTGGCGGTCTTGTGTGCTATGGTGTGTGTGTGTGTGTGTGTGTGTGTGTGTGTGTGTGTGTGTGTGTGTGTGTGTGTGTGTGTGTGTGTGTGTGTGTGTGTGTGTGTGCGTGCGCGCGTGTGTGTGCGTGTGTGTGTGTGTGTGTGTGTGTGTGTGTGTGTGTGTGTGTGTGTGTGTGTGTGTGTGAGAGTGGAAATAATTGTCAAAACACATCAAGGCACACAATAATCTCTCTCATCTCACCTTGTGGGGATGATTTTATATGGTTTTTGTTATTGTAGAATACTGTTTTGTTAGTTTTATTTTCATAGTTGTGTTGTATTATACATACGTAGCATGGTGTGAGGACTGAGGGAATGTGGAAAAGATGTGACTCATTGAGTAGTAATATATTGACATACAAATTGTTGCAATAGAACATTGAACAACTTGTTCAGAATTCAACTTTATAGATCAAAGTTTATTAACATATTTATTTAAGTGTTCTAAGAGGAATGGATCAAATGTTAAACCACTTGTACAACTTTAGTAGTAGTGATGGTCATCAGTTGGTAAAAATAATACACATTCTTGGACTTTATTTTATTGGGGCATGATATTATATATCTCCTTTCTTCTGGGGGTCAAACTATGCAGTGGGAATTTGTATATACCATAATACTCATTGGAATATTAAGAAAATAAGTGAGACAATGGTAATTGATAAAAGTACTTTGGTAGTATTAAGTAGTGGAGCGGCCCGCCAGGTTATCCTCCACAGGTCTTCCACAGATACACACAGTCATTGAGTCAGTTGGTGTAACTGACTCAAGTAAAGGTGTGATGACACGTTATGTCGTGGTATGTGTAAGATCTTGAGAGTTTCCAATCGCACACAAACCATGTGAGTCAAATGCACTCTTTGTCACAAACTAAGCACACATCACAGATACTCATGTGATGAAACTTTGGTCAAGTTAAAAGCTTTTTGTTACAAAATATAAGGGATGGTGTATTATTTTTTTGTATTTGTTTTCCTCTAAGATAAAGTTCTATATATCTGTCTTCCTATTTTTCCTCCATACAAATGAAGACAACTGAGGGTAGAGGGCAAAATGGATTGAAAAAACTAGCCAATTGTGCTGCAAAAGAAGACAGAATGGAAGTTGTAAGGAGCACAAGGTAGTTTAGTCCCCAAGATGACCTAGTATTCCCTTATGAATCAATTTGCTATCAAAACGTAAATAACCTTCGCAAGATGCATCACAGGTCGAGGTCTTGAGCAGAGACTCACTTGTCACTAGATTCTCAGTATTTTATAATGAGTAGAAAACCTTGAGGTATGTTGAGTAAATATAATCTAGATATGGTTTAGTAAAGAGCAATTATTAATTGATCTTTTTTGGAGGTTATAGTTGTTTTTGCTTTGTAGGAGATGGTTGTGCTTCTTGAAATTATAAAATTAACTTCAGAATAAGCTTGTCATATAGTAGTGAAAACTCTAAAAGTTAGATAATTTTCTTCTTCATCTATTGTCTGGGTAGCTCTGTGGTGTGGTTGTGGTGTGGTTGTAAGTTCGACCCTGGCTCACGGTAGCTTCGTGGGGAATGGAGTAGCGCTCTGAAGTTAACCCTAGCAGAACTATATATATGGTTTATAGTTACCTAGTTCGGGGGATTATTTAATCATCTTTTTAAATAATATTTTTTCCCAGAGACCACCTTAACCATAGCAAATCAGGATTAATGATAAAAAAAGGTGATTAAATAATCACCCCGAACTAGGTAACTATAAAGCACATAGTTCTGCTAGAGTTAACGAGAGCGCTACCCCTTTCACCAAGAAGGTGCCGTGAGCCAGGGTTGAACTCACAACCTTTAGGTGATGTATCTTGCTGAGGTTTTCTACAGTTTGATGGCAAATTAATTCATAAGGGAATACCACCCTTACGCGCCTCAGTGGTGCAGTGGTTAGCATGTTTGACTACGAATCCGCTGGCCCGAGTTTGGTCCTGGACGAAGGCAGGCGGCGCACAGCTCACCCAACTGTTCATCATCTCAAACAGGTTGGTTGATAAATGAAATGGGTACCTGGGGAAACCTGGGAAAGATAAACTGTGGAAAGTCGCATGTCACAATGGCCCTGTGTCCCGGCGTAACAGATTAATTTTCACCACTGGCTCAAAGGCCAATGTGATGGGTGATGAACGCCCACAGCTACGCGCAGCTACAGTGTGTGCGCCCACCAATTTACCCACTTCTTCGTGAGTAAGGGTAACATTCCCAGAGGTTGGTTGGATAGATGATAAGTTTTTGTGCAACCAGTTCACTACAGTACTAGCTGCAGGGGAATTGAGAATAAAATATTTCTTTACATAACTCCAAGGTTATGTGAAGAGTGTATAATTCTGTAATGGTACCAAATTGGTCTCAGGAATATGTTTATTGGGAGGAGGACACACTGCTGCTTTACCAGTTGTTGCACTCCACCTGGTCAGAGTAACCACCGCCAGCAACCTGCAAGAGAACAAAAACATGTAATTATCACTGGTTAGTAAGAGCATGGCTCACTGACTACAGGCACAGTTTTTTTTATTTTTACATCAAAAGGGCACCGACCAAGGGAAAACAAAAACGTTAAAAACAATCCCAATCATGCCAGCATTATCATTCTTCCTTACCTAAAATGTTCCTACATTTTAAAGAGAATGTTGCGTGACACCATTATCACTTACTTTCCCGGCATGTGTGAGGTATCGTCTGCTACTCGACACAGCACAGCCTGCAGGCTCTGCTGCAGGATTGACAGCGGAAAAGTCGACCCTGGTGCACGAGGCTTGCTGCAGACACATCTTCCAAGTTTTCTGTGCTTGCTACGTTGGTCGTGGCCGTGTGCGTGTATGTAACCAAGCGTCACTCTAGAAGGAAATAGTGCGCGGAGCAACGGCTGCTCCGAAGAAAATAGTTTTTTTGGTAAAGTTGATATTAACTAGTGAAATATTAGGATATTTGTGTGTCCTATTAATCAAGAGTATTGTCGTTAAAGAAACACTCACGTGGGCAGCGTAGTGAGCCAGTGTGGTGTCGCCGGATGAGTGTATGGCCCTGCCCGCCATATTGACGTTGGCTTCTTGGTTGTTTGTCGTCACTATGTCGTTATCGTTCAAATTATTGTTATTATTATTGTTGTTGTTATTATTATTGTTATTATTATTATTGTTGTTATTATTGTTATTGTTTATTACGTTGACAACGTTGACGATTCCTTGACCGATGAGGATAATGAAGGAGGCGAAGGTAAAGGCGGCAGCCTCGGGGCTGTAGCCAACGGGGCATGAACGGGCCTGTCTGCCGCAGCCTTCCTCGCCGCCTCGCTTGGCTGCCACACTCATACCATCATCATGGAGTCTTGTTGTGTGAAGTATGTGATTCATTGTGTTGAAGATGTGACGCCTATCGTCACGCCACGTCCTTTCGCCGTTCACACCGCCTTGCAGATGATCTTTTCGCTCTTCAATATATCCGAAGAGGACATTGTTCGGCGACCTCATGCCTAAACCATCGTGCTGGTATCTTGGGTGCCACGCCCCCTCCAGCTCCGGGAGCAGCACGGCGGCGGCCACTATGGCGCCCGCCTCCCTGCACACCTCGCACACACCCTGAGTGTGGGGTGAGGGAGTGTTTGCATGGGAGATAAAACATTCACATGGTATGGCAGTATCTTTTGAGTATTTTGGTATTGGTTGACTCATATTTAGTGTTATTGATGATGATACTAATAATTTTAACAACATTCAGATATCCATTATGAAGTTCCACAGTAAAGCCAAGTTTCGTAAACAGTAAAGCTTAATTGCCTGAAAGTTTGTGATGTGAACTTATGTTTTATTACATGAAGAAAATTGTTGAAACTATAACATCAAAAATATTTGTTTATTTATCGGACTATCAAAATGATAACAAAGGAGACAACACTCGTGCCGTGTGTGTGTGTGTGTGTGTGTGTGTGTGTGTGTGTGTGTGTGTGTGTGTGTGTGTGTGTGTGTGTGTGTGTGTGTGTGTGTGTGTGTTTCTCGCGCGAGACTCATGGACACAGGAATATTTTTTTTTTCTATACATGTAGATATTTCACAAAGCACGAAGGTAAACTATTATACTGACCTCGATGGACTACCAGTGAAGTTATCTTCGCCCTTGACGGACAGCGAACCAGCCAGCCAACAAACCTCCTGCAGACGGACAATGTTGTCACTGGTGTGACGCTACACAGACTGCAGGTCCCTTGTTTGTCGTTGGAGCGCTCCACCAGACTAATCGCTCCTCTGGTGGGCCATCGTGGGCGATGTGATGGTGGTGGTAGTCATGAAGGAAACTTCTGGTGTATGTCAAAAAGGAACGTCTCGAGCTGGCCGTCGGCGATGCGCGTGCCTGTATCCTGCAGGCACAGTAGGGAACAGCCGGTTTTTCTAGAGGTGGTGAAGCGGGCAGCTCGGGTACAGACGACGGCAAGGAGTGAGGTGTAGTGGTAGTGAGGTAGTGGCGTTGTATGGCCGAGCTAACACCACAGCCCCTGCCTCCGCCGCCACCCTGACCACACCCTGGCACAACGTCTCCTCCAGGCACCTGGCTGCTCCGCGACCTCCCTCCACCACCGCACGCCGCACCTCCGTCACTAAACGTCTTGCCACGGCCCCTTCAACACCCTTGCTACATCCGCGCGCACCACGCCGCCTGGGGATGTAGGACTTGCATTATTAGTTTCATGGATCCTTCTCCTCCTCCTATCACCACCACCACCGCTATTGCTACTACTTCTGCTACTATTACTTCTGGCTGTTGCTGTTACTGACCTGCGGCGTCCCGGGATGGGAGGGATGATAACTGTCACGCTGTTGGAAGAATCAGAGTTGGAGGACACAGCATCGGTGTTGATTTGCACGTTATTCTGAGAGTTGTCGTTGTTGTTATTGTTGTTGTTGTTGTTGACGTTGTTCACGGCGTTCAGGACACCGTTGAACGTGAGCAGGAGAAACGTGAGGAAATTGAAGGTATTGAACCCGAAACCCCCGACGCCCTCCGGACAGGCACTGCGTCTTTGGCGGTGCAATAGTTCCTCCCTCGTCCTCGTCAGGTGCCCATCAGATCCGAGCGCCGCGGAGAGATACTGGGAGACCTGAGCGTCCAGCTGCCTCTCGAATTTTCGCGAGTCTTCAGGAGACCAGCGAAAGTCACTAAGGGACATAATAGGAACAGTAAAAAGGTAAAGAAGCCATAGATGGCAAGCCGAGGCTAACATACTCTAGGGCGTGATAGAGATGTTACTGCCAAGCTTTTATACGCCTCGCGAGTACACAGCGCCCTCACTGTGCTGTGTCAATACTCGCAGTTTCTGGTGTTGATCTGCCCGTCATCAGCTATGTTCATAAACAATGAATCAGCCAACTAGAAAAACCACGTGTTTGCGCTGCGAAATCGAACACACATTGGTATATTGCATCAGTAAGCCATACAAATAAAAGGTAGGGCGGTGACGGGAGACAAGACAGTTAAGCCAACACTTCACGTGAGGTAGAACGTGACGCAGATTAAGTCCATTAAGACTGAAACTGTTTTACTCACGCCCCACAGTGGTTGGATGGGTAGCATAACGGGTTGTCTGCCTCAGTGGAAGCCCTCACGTCACATCAGAGTCAGCGATTGGTGCCGCAGAAGCAACGGGACTCCTTAGACGGAACTGTGGTACGCAAACCATGGATTGGAAGTATGTGGATTTGCAACGGAGGAGATTAACTAAAGCTCCTCCGTTACAAGTCCTCATACTTCCAATCCATGGTCTGCGTACCACAGTTCCGTCCAAGGAGTCCCGTTTTGCGTAGAATAGATAAACAAAATATAATATGCGTAGAATAGATAAATCAAATGCACACACAAGCATACACGCAATGTTATATACAAATCATCATCATCTTACACTTTATTGAATGCAACATTTCCTATACAAATTTCTAAAGTATTCCCGACAACTCTATGTTTTATGTTACGTCCTCGGTTCTGCGTCAGCGTCTAGGTGAGGATGCTCGAGGAAGGTTCTCGGCGTGAAGTTCAGAGACACCAAACATCACACCAATAATGCGCAGGAGACGAGGCGAGCTTAAGACGGCCCTGGGGGGGATGAAGGGGAAGATGGGACGATTTTTGCAGGTACAGGAGGCAGGAGTGCGGCGCGGGGTTGAGGAAGGGGCAAAGGACAAAGGTTCTTGCTGCCCCGGGGATGCTGATCGTCCAGCCACACTCATGGCCATCGCGTCGTTTGTCACCACATTCTCGTTCTGCACGGAAAAATTGTTGTCATTGTTATTGTTGTTATTATTGTCGTTGTTGTTGTTATTGTTGTTGTTGTTGTTATTGTTGTTGTTGTTGTTATTGTTGTTATTAATTGTTGCGAGATTGATGATGAGCTGCATGAGGAGCACAATGAAGGAGAGGAAGCCGAAGATGGTGAACTCTCCCGCTGGATACACTGGAGGGCAGGATGAGGGAGCTCGCCGCCGCTTTTCTACCTCCCTGGTCTGTCGTCTCTTAATTGTCCCTGTCACTTGCCTATCCTCTCCTGCCTCACGTTCCCCCGCTCCCTGCCCGGTGGTGCCTGTTAACACCTCGTCGGCAGAATCTGCCGCTAGACTTGATTCCTTGACTTTAGTGGAGATTCCGTCTGCCTGAACCTTGAGCAGCAGAAGCGACAACAAAAACAACAGAATTAACGTGAAGCCGTGTCCCTTTGTCATTTTTGAAGGTAAATTACAACCAAGTAGGTGATATTTAGTGATGGATTGAAATAGTTCTCCCGATCATCTTCACGGACAGCTTAGATCAGTAAGGTGAGATGTTGCTGCACGTCCTCTCGCACCGCCGCTGTTTCTGCACACGTCCGTCCTTTGTGTTTAAAAAAGTTATGTCGTGAATTTTGTTTTAGTTGGTGATTTGATTATTTTTTTCGACTCGTTGCTGGGATCTGAGCATGTGTGGCTGTGCAAAACTGGACTGACTGCAGGGATGTTTGCATCGAGTGGTTTGGTCGTCACGCGTTGTGTGTGGTGGTGGCGGTAGGTTGTTGTGGGACGTAGTAGTGGTGGTGTTGGGTGGTATGGGTGATAGATGGTGATAGTGTCGTAGTGATGGTGGTGGTGTGCAAGGAGTTTCACACTGACGGCAGACACACCACGTTTGCTTCCTGTCTTCAGGGAGTGTGGTTCGTTGCACTTGCCGCCCTGGCGATGTGGAGGCGCGGGAAGTAGAGAACACCCCCTTGCATGGGACGCGCCCTCAATCGTAACCACCGTGATGTTCTGCGTAATACCTAAGCAAGACGAGGCTGGTGCGGCGTGGCGTGATGAAGTAAGGTTAGGGTGGCCGAGGTTGGATTCAGCATCACGTGACTAATACCTCGCTTAAGCAAACTGGAATGAAGTGACATCGTCGTGGTGATGACGCAACCGTTATCAAATTATAGACTACCGATTATTCTCTCTCGCACACTCTCTCTCTCTCTCTCTCTCTCTCTCTCTCTCTCTCTCTCTCTCTCTCTCTCTCTCTCTCTCTCTCTCTCTCTCTCTCTCTCTCTCTCTCTCTCTCTCTCTCTCTCTCTCTCTCTCTCTCTCTCGCACTCTCTCTCTCTCTCTCGCACTCACTCTCTCTCTCTCTCTCTCTCTCTCTCTCTCTCTCTCTCTCTCTCTCTCTCTCTCTCTCTCTCTCTCTCTCTCTCTCTCTCTCTCTCTCTCTCTCTCTCTCTCTCTCTCTCTCTCTCTCTCTCTCTTTCTCTGTTAACATTGACATTGTAACTGGTAATAACTCCATGACAGTGATAATCTAACAAAACAAACACCTGATGAATGTTGTTATTGTTGTTAATGTTGTTGCGATTGTTACAACTTTTTCACATTAAAATTTTTTCACGCGCCCTTGAAAAGGCTATTTGCAACAAAAATTTGGAATTGGGGACATTTAATTAATAGCGGAGACGAATGGAATAGATTGTCTTAATAGATGAGTAAGTAGGTCAGTAGGTAGGTTGGTAGGTAAGTAGATAGATGGATGGCTGGGTAAGCCAACAGTGAGACAGTCATATATACATAATAGAAGAAACGTTATTATCTATGTTAATGATGCTCCATTTCCTAATATAACTCTTCCGTACAACACAATACTTTACATATCAAGAATATATATTAAATCTTTCACGTTGATTCTCATGCGATGGTGGTATAGTGGTGAGCATAGCTGCCTTCCAAGCAGTTGACCCGGGTTCGATTCCCGGCCATCGCAATAAGGTTTTATCAAACTCCAATATCGCGTCTTAGTCGAAGTGTTGTACAGCGAAGTGCATAGCGTAGGTCTTGTCGGTGAGTCACATAAGTACGAAACACGCACACCGCTTCTCAAGGGAGACTGAGTTGTTCCTGCAGAATAATAACAATAATGAAAGGATCACCAACAGCACGTGAAGTTCTGTTTGCGGTGTGAACATGCTGCAAAAATAACTTATGTCCATTCCACCTCCATGAAGCCATGTCGGATGTATGGATATGAGAGAGAGAAAGATGATTTCCGATTAAATAATAGTAAGCGGACACATACAAAAATAAGAAAATAAACTAGACAAATGAATAAATAAAACAAATAAATGAATAAACAGTTAAATATAAATATTCTGTGTTAATGTATTTTTGAAGTTTGTAGTTTTATATCGTGACCAAGATTTAGTTGGTGACGGCAGACAGTGCACGGCTGATGTTAAGCGTGTCACACCTTCCCTTCAGATAGATGACGCCAGTGTTTTCAGCAGGCACCCACGAGGATACCTTTCCAGATGCGTTGAAGTTATCTTTTTAATGTAATATGTGTGTGTGTGTGTGTGTGTGTGTGTGTGTGTGTGAAGGAATCGTGGTGGTGTGGTGGTGGTGGTGGACGGTCGAACACCACTATACAACTGTTCTGGTTCACTTCATTCAGATGGTCGTCATAGTTCATAATAGAGTTCCGAAATGGCCTTTTGCAATCCTATGTTGGGGATGTTTGGTGCTAGGGTCGTGTTAAGGAGGAAAGGCAGATGAAGGAAGCGTGTTGTAGAGGCAGTGGCTAGGACACCATGGAGTGGATGATGTGAGGGCATGTGTCATTCTGTAAAGAACATTTCATTCATTCTTGCCTATGAATCGGGATTTGAACTTTAACGGGACACTCAAGATACACAACACTTTGACCAGTCGAGCCAAGGTGATCACTAAACCATAAGGGGATTTTTGTCGGTGTCTTAATGCTCCTTACGGTGTTAATGAACAGTTTGACGTAAGTGGTGATTCAACTTAACACAAACTACCAGTTAAAGTGTTTTTGTTATTTTGTTATTAATTAATATTTCCAGACTTTTTGTTTGTGTGCGTGCTTGAGACAAAAAAAGACGGCGGTTGCGTTATGACGATAAAGTTACTACTTTAACAACGATTGAATTTCACAAATCTCGATGAATATATTATAGAGAGATAAATAGATAGAGAGATTAAGATATATACATATATACAAATGAATACACAAATGTTGATAATGTATAATCTTTACCATATCGAAGAAAGTTGTATTCACAATAAATACATAAACACACAAAATATATTATTACTTATTCTTCACAATATATATGCGATGGTGGTATAGTGGTGAGCATAGCTGCCTTCCAAGCAGTTGACCCGGGTTCGATTCCCGGCCATCGCAATGATTGAACATTTTGCTCATCTCGCATTCCCATGATAGATCAAGTTGAGTGGCAGTCAGCGATGCACTGTTGTATGGATGACTCAGGAACAAGCCTATAGTGTGCGACGTTTGACAGATCATGTTTTCTAAAGTAAAGGCTGGAGAGAGTTTGTAACCGGAGGAAAGAAGCGGTAGCAGGAGTGGAAGGTGAGGGAGGAGGAGGAGGAGGAGGAGGGAAGGGGAGGAGGAGGAGGGAAGGGGAGGAGGGAAAGTAGTACGGCATGACTTGTACAAAGAGCACCACGACCCTCCCTGCCTTAGCGAAGGTGTTACTTGGTTGTGTTTTGTTTCTGGAGAAAACAATTCCTTGAATAGCCTTGAGGAGGTAATATGAGGCTCTGGAAGGGTGGATTGGAGGAGGAACCCATGGTGTGGGACGCTCTGAGCTGCCTGGCTGGTGGTGGTGGTGGTGTGTGTGTGTGTGTGTGTGTGTGTGTGTGTGTGTGTGTGTGTGTATGTGTGTGTGTGTGTGTGTGTGTGTGCGTGTGTCTGTGTGTCTGTGTGTCTGTGTGTGTGTGTGTGTGTGTGTGTGTGTGTGTGTGTGTGTGTGTGTGTGTGTGTGTCTGTGTGTCTGTGTGTCTGTGTGTGTGTGTGTGTGTGTGTGTGTGTGTGTGTGTCTGTGTGTGTGTGTGTGTGTGTGTGTATGTGTGTGTGTGTGTGTGTGTGTGTGTGTGTGTGTGTGTGTGTGTGTGTGTGTGTGTGTGTGTGTGTCTGTGTGTGTGTGTGTGTGTGTGTGTGTGTATGTGTGTGTGTGTGTGTGTGTGTGTGTGTGTGTGTGTGTGTGTGTGTGTGTGTGTGTGTGTGTGTGTGTGTGTGTGTGTGTGTGTGTGTGTCTTCTTTTCATTATCATCATCATAATCAATAGTATAATTATCATCATCGTTATATGTGCAAATGAGACATGTAACATATGACAAGAAACAGGATGAATTGTACAAGAGATAATAAAAAGTAAATGGAGTGCAGGAAAAGTTCAAGGAGTTAAGGGAAATACGAGAAGGCTTAAGGGAAACATGCACGAGAGGAATTGAAAGTTTAAGGCAAGGCAAGGATACAGAAAAGGTGAAGTAGCTGGAATGTAAAGAATAATGTTCAAGCGTTATTAAGAAGGTTTTCTTTATGAACATCAGCGTAAATATGGACATTATGTGGAGGTGATTAGCAATGTGAGGTGAGAGGACAGTTTATGGATCCACTGGACAGGACATTCTAATTAGTGAGAATAATGACTGTGTTGCTGCTGATGACGATGATGTTATTCAAAGTTGTACTAATGTGTGTAAAAAGTAATTACATTTGTAAAATGATAATTGAAAAAGCAGTACAAGGGAAATAATAGAAAACAATATAAGTTTGTATCCTTAAACATTGATTTAAACTAAAAAACAATACAGTATTAATTTTCTAAATCATTGAAAGACACCAAGGCATTACATGCTAAAGAAATAATAATCAATGAATATAAACTTTTTTTTTCAATTTTCTAAACCAAAGTTTTGGCCAACATCTAATATTTCAATCTCCTTTAATATTACATATCAGATTTTTTGTTAGATATTAATCAATTAAAATCAAGATTTTTCTAAAATTTTTTTTTATTAATACTTTTGAAATCTAGCAAAATAAGGCTTAACATTTTCAACATTTAATATTTCAATAAAATCAACAATCTCCTTTTATATTATATTGCAAATATTTTTGTTAGATATCAATGGATTTAAATCTTTTTTTTCCTTAATTTTTTATTTAATTTTTTTCCATTAAATATCATTGAAATCTAACAACTAAAGTATAAAACATTTTTAACCTTTAATGTTACAATAAATTTAAACAATATCCTCGATGGTGAGGGTGGTGGAGCCTTGGTGGGACTGGTGACTCAGCACCCCCAGTTGGCTGATCTGTGGGACCGCCAAGCGGGTTTCCGTCTCCAAGGCGAGGCGGCCATCAGCCACCACCACCTCCGTCATTCCCTCGGATTCTTCCTCAGCTGAGTCCTCCTCGGCGTCAAAACTCCCAAAGGAGCGGACCCAAGCAACAAGCAGGAGTCCCTGGGCGAACCACCACCAGTACTCCGCGTCCTTTAGCTCAGCAACGATGGAGGTGAGCCCGAAGGCGTCCACCACCGGCTGAACCTGCAGGTTGTACAGGAGTACCATGGCGTGACTCGCCCAGTTGTCGCCCCACGTCATGTGGACGGAGAACCACAGCTGGGAAAGCTTCCCCAGACTCATTGGATGCCAGTGAGCAAGGATGGGGAGGATCAAGACGCAGAAGAGCATCACACCTTCCCACACCAGCTCAGCAGCAAACCAACCGTCTCCAGCCCGCGGCCCGTTGAGGTAGCCGTACAGGAGGGTAGCCAGGTCTCCGACCACCACCAGCACCACCACCAACACCTTGCACAGGCGGGGCAGCACAGATTGCATTGATCTGTTCATGTAACAATTCATTGCTGAATTTTTACTTGCTTCTATAGACCACCTGTCAAACCTGCGATGCCGAGAATATAGGGGTAGTTGTTTATGAAGCAGGTCCAACCTGATTGCACACTACCTCCAATCCCTTCATGTGATAGGACACGGCACGACGCTATCATGAGTCAGCTTGGAGTTAATTTACAAAATTCATCTTGAAAATAATGTTTTAGTTTCAGGTTGGAGTTAGTAATCAAGTGTAATATATGCTACCTTGATATTTTGATCTGCTGGGTTTTGACAGATAGTGAAATCGTTATATAGACAATGTCATTACAATACTGGGAGAGTAGATCCGCGATGCTAGGTGAGCACCACGCTAACATAATAACAACGATGACTGACTCCTCGCTGTCCCACATCAGCCTGTGTGTGTGTGTGTGTGTGTGTGTGTGTGTGTGTGTGTGTGTGTGTGTGTGTGTGTGTGTGTGTGTGTGTGTGTGTGTGTGTGTGTGTGTGTGTGCGTGTGTGTGCACCTGCACCACCACACGCCGTGCCCTGACCGTGTGCGTGTGGTGGTGCTGGTTCACGTTCTGCCTCAAGGTGGCTACGGTCCACCGTGCCAGCTGGAGGCAGGTGTGCTAGCACGTGTGTATGAACGAGTCCCAGCAGGTGGCGTGGATGGACGTGCCCGCCCTGCTGGTGAGGGCAGACAGGCAGCAGTTGGACCTCAAGCTGTACTGCGGCTGCCTGCAGGGCCGCACCGTGCAGCACTTGGCTATTGGCTCATTCCAAAACTTAATGCAACGTGCACAACGGTGAACTTGCACTCAACCTGCACTACGCCGGCTGTACTGCACTCAAGGCTCCATCCCAGGCCGTGTACGAGGCTGACGTGCAGCACGTGCACCAGCAGGATGCCGCTCACCACGTGCATAGTGACGTGCATAGTGACGAGGCCGGGACGCACCAAGACTTGGCAGCGTGCAAGGCTGACACTGTGTGTGTGGTGCACGAGAGTGTGCACGATGAGGCCACCGTGTCCGTGCACGATGAAGCCACCGTGTCCGTGCACGATGAAGCCGCCTTGCCCGAGCACGATAGGGCCGCCGTGCCCGAGCACGATGAAACCTCCGTGGCCGTGCTGTGTGTTGGTGACGGCATGAAGCACCACGCCGGGGACGGGGACGTGCTGGAGGCCGAGGCGTGCGATTGGACGATGGCCAAGAAGAAAAGGAAAAATAAGAAGGCCACCATGTCCGCATTGGGAAAGCTGAAGGTGGAA
>JAXIVD010000533.1:47500-90000 GCA_036785275.1 Cancer borealis | reverse complement strand
GCATTCCTAGTGTCGTATTTGGTCCTGGGCAACTTGGTAGAAGATTAACATATATACAGATTGTACATATATACAGATGAATACACAAATGTTGATAATGTATCAACTTTACCACATCAAAGAAAGTTTTACTCCCACAATAAACACACAAATAATAACATTGCTTATAATATATTGTTACTTATTCTTCTCAATGTTCATGCGATGGTGGTATAGTGGTGAGCATAGCTGCCTTCCAAGCAGTAAACCCGGGTTCGATTCCCGGCAATCGCAATGATGGAACATTCTGCTCATTTTGCATTCCTATGATAGATCAAGTTGAGTGGCAGTCACCGATGCACTGTTGTATGGATGACTCAGAAACAAGCCTATAGTGTGAGACGTCTGGCAGATCATGTTTTCTAAAGTAAAGGCTGGAGAGAGTTTATAGCCGGAGGAAAGAAGCGGTAGCAGGAGTGGAAGGTGAGGGAGTACATAGTACATAGGAGTACATAGGAGAGACGAGTGACAGGAGGCCTTGCGACCTATGGCGAGGTCACTCGTTTAACTACGCTACAAAACTAAGATACTATAGAGCAAGAGATAAGGATAGAACAGATGAAGGCTTCTCCTCACCCACCAGTCCCTCCGGCGTTACCCGGCAGGAAAAAGAACGAAGAAAAACACTTCGTTTATTGAAAGAGACAAACGAGGAAATTTTATATAGGAAAGATGGAAAAATAGAAAGGCTAATCTAAATCAATGTAACACTACCGCGGGACAAACTTTAAAAGCCGAATTCCTTATAATACTTGTCTAATCGATTTTTAAAGGCGACAATCGTGTTAGCTTGAAGTATAGATGCTGGTAGTTTATTCCAAAAGTCAATTACCCGTATATTAAAAAAGTTTTTTTTTTTTTTTTAATCGCAAATCGGCATTGAAACGTTATCCTTTAATCCTTAAGCCATTATTTTGCGTTATCAGTTGTGATGAGAGCCCGAAGAAATGTTCAAGGTTTATGTGATCTATATTATTTATTATCTTGAAGGTTTCAATCAGATCACTTCTGATTCGACGGTCTTTTAGGGAAAACATATCTAATCTTTTCAGACGCTCTTCATAAGACAAGCCACAAAAGCCTGGAACTAGTTTAGTTGCTCGTCTTTGCACGCTCTCTAGTTTATTTTCATTTTTTAGATAGCACGGCGACCAAAACTGGACTGCATATTCTAAGTGGGGTCTCACTAACGAAGTATAAAGACGCGTTATGACTTCCGGATTCTTACATTGAAAATTACGTGCAATAAATCCAAGCATAATGTTAGCTTTTCGACTAGCAGCCAAATATTGTATGCCATTTTTCAAATCGCTTTTTACTAGTACTCCTAGATCCTTTTCTTCTTCAACTTTCATTAAATTTTGTGACTGTAATTTATAATTATGCTTTCGATTATTGAAACCAACGTACATTACTTTACATTTATCTTTATTAAATTTCAAAAGCCATTTATCACTCCAGGTACTTAAGTTGTCTAAATCCTGCTGTATGACCTTACAGTCGTCAATCGTGAGTGCTTTACCACCTATTTTGGTATCGTCAGCGAACTTGGATATTTTAGTAGTAATGCCGCAGTCTAAATAATTTATATATATATATATATATATATATATATATATATATATATATATATATATATATATATATATATATATATATATATATCAAGAAGAGTAAAGGACCCAAAACAGACCCCTGTGGAACTCCACTAGAAACATGGAGCCAATCGGAGGCTTCACCATTAATCACAACTCGCTGCTTCCGACCCGTTAGCCAGCTATCTATCCACGAACACAACTGATCTCCCATTCCGTGAGCTTTTAGTTTGATCAAAAGACGCTTGTGTGGCACGGTATCAAACACTTTTCTGAAATCGAGATAAATAATATCAGAAGGAACTCGCTCGTCGTAATTTGAGAAGACATAGTTATAAAATTCCAACAGATTTGTGAGACAAGATCTGTTGTTTCGAAAGCCATGTTGAGTGTTTAATATCAGATTGTGATTATCTAGGAAAGATGTAATTTTATCTCTGATAATTTTTTCAAGAATTTTGATAACTACAGAAGTAAGACTGATGGGTCTATAATTACCAGCTTCGCATTTGTTACTTTTCTTGAATATCGGTGTGACATTTGCACATTTCCAAAAACTTGGCACTGATCTTTCCTGAAGGGATTTGTTAAAGAGTAATTTCAAGGGTAGCAAAAGTTCATCTTGGCACTTTAGTAATAATCTCGCTGATAATTGATCGGCACCTGTACTTTTATTTGAGTCTAAGTTTCTTAAATATTTAACTATATGGCTTTCAGTTATTTCATCAATTTTCAAAATTTCATTTTCGGATCTTCTAAACATGTAATTTACAATCGGCAGTGACGATATATCTTCGGTGATAAAACACACTATGGAAAAAGGTATTTAGAATTTTAGCCATATTTTTACAATCACTCACAAGTCTGTTGTTAACATCTTTTATAGGGCCAACTTTATCTTTTACAGTTTTCTTACTACGTATGTACTGATAGAACTTTTTAGGATTTGTTTTCGATTGCTGCGATATACTAATTTCAAGGTTATGTTTCGCTTTTTTAATTACCTTCTCACAGTGCCTTTTGGTAGCAATGTAGTGCATGAAGTCATCATCTGATTTAGGTCTTTTATAAATCGCATAGGCTTTCTTTTTTCTATTTATGATGACTTTTATGTCATTTGTCATCCATTGAGGGTTTTTCGTACCATTTACGTGCTTTTTTTTTTTTACTTTAGGGATCCATTTACTTTCAACTTGGAGTAGAATATCAATAAAACGATTGCACATTTGTTCAGCATTATTGCAAATAAAAAAGTCTCGCCAATTTATTTTCTGCAACTCAGTTTTAAGCCCTAATATGTTTCCCTTTTTGTAATTTGGGACCAAAAGCGTATTTTCTTTCACGTCAATCTCGCAACTGACTTTACATCGAATGATTTTGTGATCACTATTTGATAGAATCTCGCCAACTTCACAAGTATCAATAAGATCGGGTCTAAGGCTAAAATTAAATCTAATATATTGTTATCTAGAGTTGGCTCACTTACAAATTGGGAAAAGTAAAGCCTTTTCATTAGCTTAAGTAGTCGAGATCCCTCATTGTCTGATGTGAATAGTCTCCAATTGATATGTGGCAAATTGAAATCCCCGCATATTATTGAGTTCTTTGTTTTTATTACGGTTTCTATTTCGTCATATAACAATTTATTGTTTTCAAGCGTCATTTTAGGTGGTCGATAGATCGTTGCAATTATCAAATACTTTTTATTAATCTTGATCTTTACATATACAGATTCGTACGCTGGTCTGTTTTCCTTGTTTATTTCTGTGGCATTGATAGTATCTTTTATGTATAACATGACTCCACCTCCTCTTTTATTTTCTCTACAATCTAGATACATGTTGTAACCGGAGATATTGACTTCTCGGTGATGCTAACGATATCCGGCTTTTCAGACATTACATAAGCTACGAGCTCGTCTCGTTTCTTAATAATGCTTCGTGCATTGGTATAAAACAAATTTAGACCCTTTATTGTCTTCATACGCTTTTCAGCTGATCCGGTACGCGATCCACCTACTGAAAATCCTCATTCCTGGAGCATCCAGCAATGGGCATGGGCACCTCTGCCATACCTATTTTCTCTTCCTGCCTTACTACATTCTGAGTTTCGAGAGCTGTGTGACTGTTGTCAGCTACGCTGTCAACAGTCATCTCATTAGCTACGCTAGTTGTGTCCTCATCAGCTGTGCCCCCATTTCCTGCTACAGGGGGGCGAGGTATACCAGCTAAACACTCGCCTATAACTCTACCTAACCTCGCCTTTCCCACACAATTTAGGTGTATGCCGTCACGAGCATACAGCGTCTTATCCAAACAAAAGTGGTGCCACAGGTCGAAGAAATGCATATCTTCCTGCCTGCAAAGCGCCTCTACCTCACGATTTACAACCGACATTCTTTTAAAAATCGCAGGTCCAACATCATATCGGGGAATGATGCCACACACTGCTACCTTCCTTCGCCTAGTAGCAAATTCCCTAAGCATAGCCCGATACTTATCTACAATGTCGGTTGCAGTGTCACAGCGAAGGTTGTTCGTACCCATAACAGTCTCGAACATCGAGTCCTCCGTGGAGTTTTCTACTAAGTAGTCCACTCTCTCTGTGATATCCTCTATCTTTTGGCCAGGGTAGCACCTATATTTCCTCCTAGGTTTGTCCCTACAAAATTCGTTCCCTTGGCCTCGAACAAGGCTATCCCCAACCAGCATTACATCTGGCTCGGATTCAGCCTCTCCTTGCGGAGCTGCAAACCTATTCTGCAAAGGAACAGTGGCGCTTTCAAAACTATGAGCACTGGTCTTTCTACCACTCCTCACAACTGTAAAGCCGTCATCTGAACTATTCTCAACAGTGCTGGCATTTTCTTGAATTTTTCCTGTACTTTCAACGGCTTTACCAACCTGTGCTAGTCTTTTCACCTCTTGTAGCTCGTCTTTCAGAAGAGCTACCTCCTGCCTCAATTCCTTTATTTCTGCCAGTGCTGCAGCCTGACAATTGCAAAACAGGCAACATAGTTGGCTGTTTTGCTGAACAAAAAACTCCAGGACAAAAGAGTTTCCGCAGCTGGAACACGCAAAACGAGTAGCTTTCGGCATAATGAACACAGGTGATACTAAGTTCAGTACAGTAGGTAAATGTATAGGGAGCGATTTGAGCAGCGAAAACAATCTAAACTCTTTTCTGACCAACTTTTTCTAGAACGGGGTTAGGTGGTGAATTTCTCTCGCAAAACGCCGCGCCCGCCTAGTGGCATCGAATATTCATCCTGTTCAGAAAGACAGTAAGACACCTCCCTTATACTGTCCTACCAACTCAAGTGTCACCACGAGGTTGGGTTGTCCCGAACGTGCCGCAGCTCCCAACTGAGCAGCACTCGTGATCAGAAACCTGATCACGGATTTCCCGCCAGGAGTGACAATAGGAGAAATCCCCTTACTTATTTTTACTAACTCGATACCACCGGCCAAGTTCTTAGCTCTGGTCTTCAAGGGATATCCAACTAAAGCTAGCAACGTTTTCCAAGATTTTCGGTTGGCTAGGACTCCAACCAGGCTGTAAAGCTCTCTCACCAAAGAGCATTGCAACCTTTAAAACACCAAAGAGCGGTCCACAGGTGCTGGTCAGGCTTTACAGGACAGCGTGAGTACTTACAGGGGCATAAATAGCAACTCACAATTTCTGGGTCCCCAGTCTCCCTGGAGCCCCTCTAGCTCCAGCCTCTACCCACTTGGGAGTGCTAAATGACGTTGTTTATAGAGGTTCCAAAGCCTCTCTTCATACGCATGAGATAGCCGTATGGTCCTTATATGTAGATAGGATAGAGGAAGGAGAGAAAAAAAGAGAAAGATAGAATGTGATTTTAGTTCGGAGTTTCCTTCTCCTAGCCTTTGCCTAAAGAGGCTAGCCCTACAAGGCAGCAGGGGCCCAGAGCGGACCAGGGAGCAATGATGGCTAAGGTGTAGCTCCACGTTCACCAAAATCGCAGATCTCCCGAACTGCGACCCCATCACCGGCTGCAGTTTAAGCTCTTACCCAGGGAGGAGGAGGAGAAGGAGGAGGAGGAGGAGGAGGAGGAGGAGGAGGAGGAGGAGGAGGAAAAGGAGGAGGAGGAGGAAGAGGAACATGAGGAGAGGGGAGGAGGGAAAACAGTACGGCATGCCTTGTACAAAGACCCTCCCTGCCTTAGCGAAGGTGTTACTTGGTTGTGTTTTGTTTCTGGAGAAAACAATTCCTTGAACATTCTTAAGGAGGTGATATGAAGCTCTGGAAGGGTGGGTTGGAGGAGGAACCCATGGTGTGGGACGCTCTGAGCTGCCTGGCTGGTGGTGGTGGTGGTGGTGGTGGTGGTGGTGTGTGTGTGTGTGTGTGTGTGTGTGTGTCTGTATGTGTGTGTGTGTGCGTGTGTGTGTGTGTGTGTGTGTGTGTGTGTGTGTGTGTGTGTGTGTGTGTGTGTGTGTGTGTGTGTGTGTGTGTGTGTGTGTGTGTGTGTGTGTGTGTGTGTGCGTGCGTGTGTGTGTGTGTGTGTGTGTGTGTGTGTGTGTGTGTGTGTGTGTGTGTGTGTGTGTGTGTGTGTGTGTGTGTGTGTGTGTGTGTGTGTGTGTGTGTGTGTGTTCTTTTCATTATCATCATCATAATCAATAGTATAATTATCATCATCGTTATATGTGCAAATGAGACATGTAACATATGACAAGAAACAGGATGAATTGTACAAGAGATAATAAAAAGTAAATGGAGTGCAGGAAAAGTTCAAGGAGTTAAGGGAAATACGAGGAGGCTTAAGGGAAACATGCACGAGAGGAATTGAAAGTTTAAGGCAAGGCAAGGATACAGAAAAGGTGAAGTAGCTGGAATGTAAAGAATAATGTTCAAGCGTTATTAAGAAGGTTTTCTTTATGAACATCAGCGTAAATATGGACATTATGTGGAGGTGATTAGCAATGTGAGGTGAGAGGACAGTTTATGGATCCACTGGACAGGACATTCTAATTAGTGAGAATAATGACTGTGTTGCTGCTGATGACGATGATGTTATTCAAAGTTGTACTAATGTGTGTAAAAAGTAATTACATTTGTAAAATGATAATTGAAAAAGCAGTACAAGGGAAATAATAGAAAACAATATAAGTTTGTATCCTTAAACATTGATTTAAACTAAAAAACAATACAGTATTAATTTTCTAAATCATTGAAAGACACCAAGGCATTACATGCTAAAGAAATAATAATCAATGAATATAAACTTTTTTTTTCAATTTTCTAAACCAAAGTTTTGGCCAACATCTAATATTTCAATCTCCTTTAATATTACATATCAGATTTTTTGTTAGATATTAATCAATTAAAATCAAGATTTTTCTAAAATTTTTTTTCATTAATACTTTTGAAATCTAGCAAAATAAGGCTTAACATTTTCAACATTTAATATTTCAATAAAATCAACAATCTCCTTTTATATTATATTGCAAATATTTTTGTTAGATATCAATGGATTTAAATCTTTTTTTTCCTTAATTTTTTATTTAATTTTTTTCCATTAAATATCATTGAAATCTAACAACTAAAGTATAAAACATTTTTAACCTTTAATGTTACAATAAATTTAAACAATATCCTCGATGGTGAGGGTGGTGGAGCCTTGGTGGGACTGGTGACTCAGCACCCCCAGTTGGCTGATCTGTGGGACCGCCAAGCGGGTTTCCGTCTCCAAGGCGAGGCGGCCATCAGCCACCACCACCTCCGTCATTCCCTCGGATTCTTCCTCAGCTGAGTCCTCCTCGGCGTCAAAACTCCCAAAGGAGCGGACCCAAGCAACAAGCAGGAGTCCCTGGGCGAACCACCACCAGTACTCCGCGTCCTTTAGCTCAGCAACGATGGAGGTGAGCCCGAAGGCGTCCACCACCGGCTGAACCTGCAGGTTGTACAGGAGTACCATGGCGTGACTCGCCCAGTTGTCGCCCCACGTCATGTGGACGGAGAACCACAGCTGGGAAAGCTTCCCCAGACTCATTGGATGCCAGTGAGCAAGGATGGGGAGGATCAAGACGCAGAAGAGCATCACACCTTCCCACACCAGCTCAGCAGCAAACCAACCGTCTCCAGCCCGCGGCCCGTTGAGGTAGCCGTACAGGAGGGTAGCCAGGTCTCCGACCACCACCAGCACCACCACCAACACCTTGCACAGGCGGGGCAGCACAGATTGCATTGATCTGTTCATGTAACAATTCATTGCTGAATTTTTACTTGCTTCTATAGACCACCTGTCAAACCTGCGATGCCGAGAATATAGGGGGTAGTTGTTTATGAAGCAGGTCCAACCTGATTGCACACTACCTCCAATCCCTTCATGTGATAGGACACGGCACGACGCTATCATGAGTCAGCTTGGAGTTAATTTACAAAATTCATCTTGAAAATAATGTTTTAGTTTCAGGTTGGAGTTAGTAATCAAGTGTAATATATGCTACCTTGATATTTTGATCTGCTGGGTTTTGACAGATAGTGAAATCGTTATATAGACAATGTCATTACAATACTGGGAGAGTAGATCCGCGATGCTAGGTGAGCACCACGCTAACATAATAACAACGATGACTGACTCCTCGCTGTCCCACATCAGCCTGTGTGTGTGTGTGTGTGTGTGTGTGTGTGTGTGTGTGTGTATGTGTGTGTGTGTGTGTGTGTGTGTGCGTGTGTGTGCACCTGCACCACCACACGCCGTGCCCTGACCGTGTGCGTGTGGTGGTGCTGGTTCACGTTCTGCCTCAAGGTGGCTACGGTCCACCGTGCCAGCTGGAGGCAGGTGTGCTAGCACGTGTGTATGAACGAGTCCCAGCAGGTGGCGTGGATGGACGTGCCCGCCCTGCTGGTGAGGGCAGACAGGCAGCAGTTGGACCTCAAGCTGTACTGCGGCTGCCTGCAGGGCCGCACCGTGTAGCACTTGGCTATTGGCTCATTCCAAAACTTAATGCAACGTGCACAACGGTGAACTTGCACTCAACCTGCACTACGCCGGCTGTACTGCACTCAAGGCTCCATCCCAGGCCGTGCACGAGGCTGACGTGCAGCACGTGCACCAGCAGGATGCCGCTCACCACGTGCATAGTGACGTGCATAGTGACGAGGCCGGGACGCACCAAGACTTGGCAGCGTGCAAGGCTGACACTGTGTGTGTGGTGCACGAGAGTGTGCACGATGAGGCCACCGTGTCCGTGCACGATGAAGCCACCGTGTCCGTGCACGATGAAGCCGCCTTGCCCGAGCACGATAGGGCCGCCGTGCCCGAGCACGATGAAACCTCCGTGGCCGTGCTGTGTGTTGGTGACGGCATGAAGCACCACGCCGGGGACGGGGACGTGCTGGAGGCCGAGGCGTGCGATTGGACGATGGCCAAGAAGAAAAGGAAAAATAAGAAGGCCACCATGTCCGCATTGGGAAAGCTGAAGGTGGAAAGGGCAAGTGAAGGTGACGGAGGTGAAGGTGAACCAAGGCCGCACAACCGTAGGTAACAAGACGCAGCACGTACAGGTCCGGAATGTTCGTGTGAAGGCCGCGGCAGGCTCCGTGCGACAATCTTGGGAGGAGCAGGTTGTGGAGTTCTGCCTCACAGTGGCGCCGGCCATGCGGCACCACATCATCGGCCCGAAGGGCGCCACCATCGCCAAGATTGAGGCGGAGTGCCGCGGCGTGCGGGTCAGCGTCCCGCCCCCGAAGGACCTCAAGGACCACACCGTGAGGGTGCAAGGTGCTGCCCGCCAGGTGGCAACGGCAGTGTTGTGCCTGGAGGCCGTGCTGCAGAGGGAGCAGCAGGTGGTGGCCTCCGTGAGGGTTGAGCCACACCAGCGGCGCCACATCATCGGGTCTGGGGGCGCCACCCTCACCACGCTGCACGCACACTTCCCTCACGTGCGGGTGAAGATCCCGTGGCACCAAGACCACCACGCACGCATTGTGTGCGTGCACGGCCCGCGGGGCAGCGTGGCGCAGGCCGTGTCCTGCATCAACGACATCCTGCACCAGCCGGAGGCGGACAAGGCCAAGGCTTGACCACCACCTCCACCACCACCACCACGCCATCACCACAAACACTGTGGCGGCTGAACCAAACCAAAACTAATCTAAACAAACGAATTGTTTTGACAACGGCTACAACTGGACAATGTTAATGGATCTTTATGAAATAATTGAACTCTTTTCACAATGGCATTAACTCGACAATGTTAATGGAATTGTTTTATTTTCGTCATTAACTGGACAAGAAAAATGGATTATATTTTTTATATGATCAATTTTGATAAATTTATGAAAAAAAGTATTGTCCGCAACCTTTACTTTATAAATTAATTGTACTTTGTTATAACATATTAACATTATAATGAAATAACACTTAACAACTGTGTTTGTTGTGCAAGGACACACACACAGACACACACACACACGCACACACACACACACACACACACACACACACACACACACACACACACACACACACACACACACACACACACACACACACACACACACACACACACACACACACACACGCACACACACACACACACACACACACACACACACACACACACACACAACACACACACACACACACACACACACACACACACACACACACACACACACACACACACACACACACACACACACACACACACACACACACACACACATAAACACACACGGTTAGTGAATCTGTATTCCTAGTATCGTATTTGGTCCTGGGCAACTTGGTAGGAGATTAACATATATACAGATTGTACATATATACAGATGAATACACAAATGTTGATAATGTATCAAATTTACCACATCAAAGAAAGTTTTACTCTCACAATAAACACACAAATAACAACATTGCTTATAAGATGTTATTACTTATTCCTCGCACTATATACGCGATGGTGGTATAGTGGTGAGCATAGCTGCCTTCCAAGCAGTTGACCCGGGTTCGATTCCCGGCCATCGCAATGATGGAACATTTTGCTCATCTCGCATTCCTATGATAGATTAAGTTGAGTGGCAGTCAGCGATGCACTGTTGTATGGATGACTCAGAAACAAGCCTATAGTGTGAGACGTCTGACAGATCATGTTTTCTAAAGTAAAGGCTGGAGAGAGTTTGTAACCGGAGGAAAGAAGCGATAGCAGGAGTGGAAGGTGGGGGAGGAGGAGGAGGAGGAGTAGAAGGAGGAGCAGGAGGAGGAGGAGGAGGGGAGGGGAGGAGGTAAAGCAGTACGGCATGACTTGTACAAAGAGCAGCACGACCCTCCCTGCCTTAGCGAAGGTGTTACTTGGTTGTGTTTTGTTTCTGGAGAAAACAATTCCTTGACCATTCTTGAGGAGGTGATATGAAGCTCTGGAAGGGTGGGTTGGAGTACAAAGGAGTACAAAGGAAGAACAGACAGCAACAGTCCTACTGGACCTAACGAGGCTGTCTGTTTAGCTATACTACTACTACTATAATATCTACATGATAGAGACAAAAGGACAGCAAAGTGGAAGGCTCCTCCCCACCCACCCCTCCCTCCAGCCGAAGCTGGCCGGAAGAGGAAGTGATACCATGTAGCATGAAAAAACTAACATGGAATTTGTATAGGAAAGAAATAAAAAACAAGGAGTAATCTATGCTAAAAAAAAAAAAAAAAAAAAAAAAGGAGGAACCCATGGTGTGGGACGCTCTGAGCTGCCTGGCTGGTGGTGGTGATGGTGTGTGTGTGTGTGTGTGTGTGTGTGTGTGTGTGTGTGTGTGTGCGCGTGCGTGCGTGCGTGCGTGCGTGCGTGCGTGCGTGCGTGCGTGCGTGCGTGCGTGCGTGCGTGCGTGCGTGCGTGCGTGCGTGCACACACACACACACACACACACACACACACACACACACACACACACACACACACACACACACAAACACACGCGGTTAGTGAATCTGCATTCCTAGTGTCGTATTTGGTCCTGGGCAACTTGGTAGAAGATTAACATATATACAGATTGTACATATATACAGATGAATACACAAATGTTGATAATGTATCAACTTTACCACATCAAAGAAAGTTTTACTCCCACAATAAACACACAAATAATAACATTGCTTATAATATATTGTTACTTATTCTTCTCAATGTTCATGCGATGGTGGTATAGTGGTGAGCATAGCTGCCTTCCAAGCAGTAAGCCCGGGTTCGATTCCCGGCAATCGCAATGATGGAACATTCTGCTCATTTTGCATTCCTATGATAGATCAAGTTGAGTGGCAGTCACCGATGCACTGTTGTATGGATGACTCAGAAACAAGCCTATAGTGTGAGACGTCTGGCAGATCATGTTTTCTAAAGTAAAGGCTGGAGAGAGTTTATAGCCGGAGGAAAGAAGCGGTAGCAGGAGTGGAAGGTGAGGGAGTACATAGTACATAGGAGTACATAGGAGAGACGAGTGACAGGAGGCCTTGCGACCTATGGCGAGGTCACTCGTTTAACTACGCTACAAAACTAAGATACTATAGAGCAAGAGATAAGGATAGAACAGATGAAGGCTTCTCCTCACCCACCAGTCCCTCCGGCGTTACCCGGCAGGAAAAAGAACGAAGAAAAACACTTCGTTTATTGAAAGAGACAAACGAGGAAATTTTATATAGGAAAGATGGAAAAATAGAAAGGCTAATCTAAATCAATGTAACACTACCGCGGGACAAACTTTAAAAGCCGAATTCCTTATAATACTTGTCTAATCGATTTTTAAAGGCGACAATCGTGTTAGCTTGAAGTATAGATGCTGGTAGTTTATTCCAAAAGTCAATTACCCGTATATTAAAAAAGTTTTTTTTTTTTTTTAATCGCAAATCGGCATTGAAACGTTATCCTTTAATCCTTAAGCCATTATTTTGCGTTATCAGTTGTGATGAGAGCCCGAAGAAATGTTCAAGGTTTATGTGATCTATATTATTTATTATCTTGAAGGTTTCAATCAGATCACCTCTGATTCGACGGTCTTTTAGGGAAAACATATCTAATCTTTTCAGACGCTCTTCATAAGACAAGCCACAAAAGCCTGGAACTAGTTTAGTTGCTCGTCTTTGCACGCTCTCTAGTTTATTTTCATTTTTTAGATAGCACGGCGACCAAAACTGGACTGCATATTCTAAGTGGGGTCTCACTAACGAAGTATAAAGACGCGTTATGACTTCCGGATTCTTACATTGAAAATTACGTGCAATAAATCCAAGCATAATGTTAGCTTTTCGACTAGCAGCCAAATATTGTATGCCATTTTTCAAATCGCTTTTTACTAGTACTCCTAGATCCTTTTCTTCTTCAACTTTCATTAAATTTTGTGACTGTAATTTATAATTATGCTTTCGATTATTGAAACCAACGTACATTACTTTACATTTATCTTTATTAAATTTCAAAAGCCATTTATCACTCCAGGTACTTAAGTTGTCTAAATCCTGCTGTATGACCTTACAGTCGTCAATCGTGAGTGCTTTACCACCTATTTTGGTATCGTCAGCGAACTTGGATATTTTAGTAGTAATGCCGCAGTCTAAATAATTTATATATATATATATATATATATATATATATATATATATATATATATATATATATATATATATATATATATATATATATATATATATCAAGAAGAGTAAAGGACCCAAAACAGACCCCTGTGGAACTCCACTAGAAACATGGAGCCAATCGGAGGCTTCACCATTAATCACAACTCGCTGCTTCCGACCCGTTAGCCAGCTATCTATCCACGAACACAACTGATCTCCCATTTCGTGAGCTTTTAGTTTGATCAAAAGACGCTTGTGTGGCACGGTATCAAACACTTTTCTGAAATCGAGATAAATAATATCAGAAGGAACTCGCTCGTCGTAATTTGAGAAGACATATTATAAAATTCCAACAGATTTGTGAGACAAGATCTGTTGTTTCGAAAGCCATGTTGAGTGTTTAATATCAGATTGTGATTATCTAGGAAAGATGTAATTTTATCTCTGATAATTTTTTCAAGAATTTTGATAACTACAGAAGTAAGACTGATGGGTCTATAATTACCAGCTTCGCATTTGTTACTTTTCTTGAATATCGGTGTGACATTTGCACATTTCCAAAAACTTGGCACTGATCTTTCCTGAAGGGATTTGTTAAAGAGTAATTTCAAGGGTAGCAAAAGTTCATCTTGGCACTTTAGTAATAATCTCGCTGATAATTGATCGGCACCTGTACTTTTATTTGAGTCTAAGTTTCTTAAATATTTAACTATATGGCTTTCAGTTATTTCATCAATTTTCAAAATTTCATTTTCGGATCTTCTAAACATGTAATTTACAATCGGCAGTGACGATATATCTTCGGTGATAAAACACACTATGGAAAAAGGTATTTAGAATTTTAGCCATATTTTTACAATCACTCACAAGTCTGTTGTTAACATCTTTTATAGGGCCAACTTTATCTTTTACAGTTTTCTTACTACGTATGTACTGATAGAACTTTTTAGGATTTGTTTTCGATTGCTGCGATATACTAATTTCAAGGTTATGTTTCGCTTTTTTAATTACCTTCTCACAGTGCCTTTTGGTAGCAATGTAGTGCATGAAGTCATCATCTGATTTAGGTCTTTTATAAATCGCATAGGCTTTCTTTTTTCTATTTATGATGACTTTTATGTCATTTGTCATCCATTGAGGGTTTTTCGTACCATTTACGTGCTTTTTTTTTTTTACTTTAGGGATCCATTTACTTTCAACTTGGAGTAGAATATCAATAAAACGATTGCACATTTGTTCAGCATTATTGCAAATAAAAAAGTCTCGCCAATTTATTTTCTGCAACTCAGTTTTAAGCCCTAATATGTTTCCCTTTTTGTAATTTGGGACCAAAAGCGTATTTTCTTTCACGTCAATCTCGCAACTGACTTTACATCGAATGATTTTGTGATCACTATTTGATAGAATCTCGCCAACTTCACAAGTATCAATAAGATCGGGTCTAAGGCTAAAATTAAATCTAATATATTGTTATCTAGAGTTGGCTCACTTACAAATTGGGAAAAGTAAAGCCTTTTCATTAGCTTAAGTAGTCGAGATCCCTCATTGTCTGATGTGAATAGTCTCCAATTGATATGTGGCAAATTGAAATCCCCGCATATTATTGAGTTCTTTGTTTTTATTACGGTTTCTATTTCGTCATATAACAATTTATTGTTTTCAAGCGTCATTTTAGGTGGTCGATAGATCGTTGCAATTATCAAATACTTTTTATTAATCTTGATCTTTACATATACAGATTCGTACGCTGGTCTGTTTTCCTTGTTTATTTCTGTGGCATTGATAGTATCTTTTATGTATAACATGACTCCACCTCCTCTTTTATTTTCTCTACAATCTAGATACATGTTGTAACCGGAGATATTGACTTCTCGGTGATGCTAACGATATCCGGCTTTTCAGACATTACATAAGCTACGAGCTCGTCTCGTTTCTTAATAATGCTTCGTGCATTGGTATAAAACAAATTTAGACCCTTTATTGTCTTCATACGCTTTTCAGCTGATCCGGTACGCGATCCACCTACTGAAAATCCTCATTCCTGGAGCATCCAGCAATGGGCATGGGCACCTCTGCCATACCTATTTCCTCTTCCTGCCTTACTACATTCTGAGTTTCGAGAGCTGTGTGACTGTTGTCAGCTACGCTGTCAACAGTCATCTCATTAGCTACGCTAGTTGTGTCCTCATCAGCTGTGCCCCCATTTCCTGCTACAGGGGGGCGAGGTATACCAGCTAAACACTCGCCTATAACTCTACCTAACCTCGCCTTTCCCACACAATTTAGGTGTATGCCGTCACGAGCATACAGCGTCTTATCCAAACAAAAGTGGTGCCACAGGTCGAAGAAATGCATATCTTCCTGCCTGCAAAGCGCCTCTACCTCACGATTTACAACCGACATTCTTTTAAAAATCGCAGGTCCAACATCATATCGGGGAATGATGCCACACACTGCTACCTTCCTTCGCCTAGTAGCAAATTCCATAAGCATAGCCCGATACTTATCTACAATGTCGGTTGCAGTGTCACAGCGAAGGTTGTTCGTACCCATAACAGTCTCGAACATCGAGTCCTCCGTGGAGTTTTCTACTAAGTAGTCCACTCTCTCTGTGATATCCTCTATCTTTTGGCCAGGGTAGCACCTATATTTCCTCCTAGGTTTGTCCCTACAAAATTCGTTCCCTTGGCCTCGAACAAGGCTATCCCCAACCAGCATTACATCTGGCTCGGATTCAGCCTCTCCTTGCGGAGCTGCAAACCTATTCTGCAAAGGAACAGTGGCGCTTTCAAAACTATGAGCACTGGTCTTTCTACCACTCCTCACAACTGTAAAGCCGTCATCTGAACTATTCTCAACAGTGCTGGCATTTTCTTGAATTTTTCCTGTACTTTCAACGGCTTTACCAACCTGTGCTAGTCTTTTCACCTCTTGTAGCTCGTCTTTCAGAAGAGCTACCTCCTGCCTCAATTCCTTTATTTCTGCCAGTGCTGCAGCCTGACAATTGCAAAACAGGCAACATAGTTGGCTGTTTTGCTGAACAAAAAACTCCAGGACAAAAGAGTTTCCGCAGCTGGAACACGCAAAACGAGTAGCTTTCGGCATAATGAACACAGGTGATACTAAGTTCAGTACAGTAGGTAAATGTATAGGGAGCGATTTGAGCAGCGAAAACAATCTAAACTCTTTTCTGACCAACTTTTTCTAGAACGGGGTTAGGTGGTGAATTTCTCTCGCAAAACGCCGCGCCCGCCTAGTGGCATCGAATATTCATCCTGTTCAGAAAGACAGTAAGACACCTCCCTTATACTGTCCTACCAACTCAAGTGTCACCACGAGGTTGGGTTGTCCCGAACGTGCCGCAGCTCCCAACTGAGCAGCACTCGTGATCAGAAACCTGATCACGGATTTCCCGCCAGGAGTGACAATAGGAGAAATCCCCTTACTTATTTTTACTAACTCGATACCACCGGCCAAGTTCTTAGCTCTGGTCTTCAAGGGATATCCAACTAAAGCTAGCAACGTTTTCCAAGATTTTCGGTTGGCTAGGACTCCAACCAGGCTGTAAAGCTCTCTCACCAAAGAGCATTGCAACCTTTAAAACACCAAAGAGCGGTCCACAGGTGCTGGTCAGGCTTTACAGGACAGCGTGAGTACTTACAGGGGCATAAATAGCAACTCACAATTTCTGGGTCCCCAGTCTCCCTGGAGCCCCTCTAGCTCCAGCCTCTACCCACTTGGGAGTGCTAAATGACGTTGTTTATAGAGGTTCCAAAGCCTCTCTTCATACGCATGAGATAGCCGTATGGTCCTTATATGTAGATAGGATAGAGGAAGGAGAGAAAAAAAGAGAAAGATAGAATGTGATTTTAGTTCGGAGTTTCCTTCTCCTAGCCTTTGCCTAAAGAGGCTAGCCCTACAAGGCAGCAGGGGCCCAGAGCGGACCAGGGAGCAATGATGGCTAAGGTGTAGCTCCACGTTCACCAAAATCGCAGATCTCCCGAACTGCGACCCCATCACCGGCTGCAGTTTAAGCTCTTACCCAGGGAGGAGGAGGAGAAGGAGGAGGAGGAGGAGGAGGAGGAGGAGGAGGAGGAGGAGGAGGAAAAGGAGGAGGAGGAGGAAGAGGAACATGAGGAGAGGGGAGGAGGGAAAACAGTACGGCATGTCCCTGCCTTAGCGAAGGTGTTACTTGGTTGTGTTTTGTTTCTGGAGAAAACAATTCCTTGAACATTCTTAAGGAGGTGATATGAAGCTCTGGAAGGGTGGGTTGGAGGAGGAACCCATGGTGTGGGACGCTCTGAGCTGCCTGGCTGGTGGTGGTGGTGGTGGTGGTGGTGGTGGTGTGTGTGTGTGTGTGTGTGTGTGTGTGTCTGTATGTGTGTGTGTGTGCGTGTGTGTGTGTGTGTGTGTGTGTGTGTGTGTGTGTGTGTGTGTGTGTGTGTGTGTGTGTGTGTGTGTGTGTGTGTGTGTGTGTGTGTGTGTGTGTGTGTGTGCGTGCGTGTGTGTGTGTGTGTGTGTGTGTGTGTGTGTGTGTGTGTGTGTGTGTGTGTGTGTGTGTGTGTGTGTGTGTGTGTGTGTGTGTGTGTGTGTGTGTGTTCTTTTCATTATCATCATCATAATCAATAGTGTAATTATCATCATCGTTATATGTGCAAATGAGACATGTAACATATGACAAGAAACAGGATGAATTGTACAAGAGATAATAAAAAGTAAATGGAGTGCAGGAAAAGTTCAAGGAGTTAAGGGAAATACGAGGAGGCTTAAGGGAAACATGCACGAGAGGAATTGAAAGTTTAAGGCAAGGCAAGGATACAGAAAAGGTGAAGTAGCTGGAATGTAAAGAATAATGTTCAAGCATTATTAAGAAGGTTTTCTTTATGAACATCAGCGTAAATATGGACATTATGTGGAGGTGATTAGCAATGTGAGGTGAGAGGACAGTTTATGGATCCACTGGACAGGACATTCTAATTAGTGAGAATAATGACTGTGTTGCTGCTGATGACGATGATGTTATTCAAAGTTGTACTAATGTGTGTAAAAAGTAACTACATTTGTAAAATGATAATTGAAAAAGCAGTACAAGGGAAATAATAGAAAACAATATTAGTTTGTATCCTTAAACATTTATTTAAACTAAAAAACAATACAGTATTAATTTTGTAAATAATTGAAAGACACCAAGGCATTACATGCTAAAGAAATAATAATCAATGAATATAAACTTTTTTTTTCAATTTTCTAAACCAAAGTTTTGGCCATTTTCAACATCTAATATTTCAATCTCCTTTAATATTACATATCAGATTTTTTGTTAGATTTTAATCAATTAAAATAAAGATTTTTCTATAGTTTTTTTTTATTGATATTTTTGAAATCTAACAAAAAAAATGGCTTAACATTTTCAACATTTAATATTTCAATAAAATCAACAATCTCCTTTTATATTATATTTCAAATATTTTTGTTAGTTATCAATGGATTTAAATATTTTTCCTTAATTTTTTATTTGATATTTTTTCCATTAAATATCATTGAAATAAAAAAACTAAAGTATAAAACATTTTCAACCTTTAATGTTACAATAAATTTAAACAATATCCTCGATGGCGAGGGTGGTTGAGCCTTGGTGGGATTGGTGACTCAGTACCCCCAGTTGGCTGACCTGCAGGACCGCCAAGCGGGCTTCCGTCTCCAAGGCGAGGCGGCCATCAGCCACCACCACCTCCGTCATTCCCTCGGATTCTTCCTCAGCTGAGTCCTCCTCGGCGTCAAAACTCCCAAAGGAGCGGACCCAAGCAACAAGCAGGAGTCCCTGGGCGAACCACCACCAGTACTCCGCGTCCTTTAGCTCAGCAACGATGGAGGTGAGCCCGAAGGCGTCCACCACCGGCTGAACCTGCAGGTTGTACAGGAGTACCATGGCGTGACTCGCCCAGTTGTCGCCCCACGTCATGTGGACGGAGAACCACAGCTGGGAAAGCTTCCCCAGACTCATTGGATGCCAGTGAGCAAGGACGGGGAGGATCAAGACGCAGAAGAGCATCACACCTTCCCACACCAGCTCAGCAGCAAACCAACCGTCTCCAGCCCGCGGCCCGTTGAGGTAGCCGTACAGGAGGGTGGCCAGGTCTCCGACCACCACCAGCACCACCACCAACACCTTGCACAGGCGGAGCAGCACAGATTGCATTGATCTGTTCATGTAACAATTCATTGCTGAATTTTTACTTGCTTCTATAGACCACCTGTCAAACCTGCGATGCCGAGAATATAGGGGTAGTTGTTTTTGAAGCAGGTCCAACCTGATTGCACACTACCTCCAACCTCTTCATGTGATAGGGCACGGCACGACGCTATCATCAGTCAGCTTGGAGTTAATTTACAAGATTCATCTTGAAGTTAATTTTCTAGTTTCAGATTGGATTTAGTAACCAAGTGTAATATATGCTACTTTAATATTTTGATCTGCTGGGTTTTGACAGATAGTGAAATCGTTATATAGACAATGCCATATATAGACAATGCCATTGCAATACTGTGAGAGTAGATCCGCGATGCTAGGTGAGCACCACGCTAACTTAAAAACAACGATGACTGACTCCTCGCTGTCCCACATCACCCTGTGTGTGTGTGTGTGTGTGTGTGTGTGTGTGTGTGTGTGTGTGTGTGTGTGTGTGTGTGTGTGTGTGTGTGTGTGTGTGTGTGTGTGTGTGTGTGTGTGTGTGTGTGCACCTGCCCCACCACATGCCTCGCCCTGACCGTTTGCGTGTGGTGATGCTGGTTCACGTTCTGCCTCAAGGTGGCTACTTGCCAGCCGTGCCAGCTGGAGGTAGGTGTGCGACAGGTGGCGTGGATGGACGTGCCCGCCCTGCTGGTGAGGGCAGACAGGCAGCAGCTGGACCTCAAGCTGTACTGCGGCTGCCTGCAGGACCGCATCGTGCAGCACTTGGCTGTTGGCTCATTCCAAAACTTAATGCAACGCGTGCACAACGGTGAACTTGCACTCAACCTGCACTACGCCGGCTGTACTGCACTCAAGGCTCCATCCCAGGCCGTGCACGAGGCTGACGTGCAGCACGTGCACCAGCAGGATGCCGCTCACCACGTGCATAGTGACGTGCATAGTGACGAGGCCGGTACGCACCAAGACTTGGCAGCGTGCAAGGCTGACACTGTGTGTGTGGTGCACGAGAGTGTGCACGATGAGGCCACCGTGTCCGTGCACGATGAAGCCACCGTGTCCGTGCACGATGAAGCCGCCGTGCCCGAGCACGATAGGGCCGCCGTGCCCGAGCACGATGAAACCTCCGTGGCCGTGCTGTGTGTTGGTGACGGCATGAAGCACCACGCCGGGGACGGGGACGTGCTGGAGGCCGAGTAGTGCGATTGGACGATGGCCAAGAAGGAAAGGAAAAATAAGAAGGCCACCATGTCCGAAATGGGAAAGCTGAAGGTGGAAAGGGCAAGTGAAGGTGACGGAGGTGAAGGTGATCCAAGGCCGGACAACAGTAAGTAACAAGACGCAGCACGTACAGGCCCGGAATGTTCGTGTGAAGGCCGCGGCAGGCTCCGTGCGACAATCTTGGGAGGAGCAGGTTGTGGAGTTCTGCCTCACAGTGGCGCCGGCCATGCGGCACAACATCATCGGCCCGAAGGGCTGCAGAGGGAGCAGCACGTGGTGGCCTCCGTGAGGGTTGATCCACACCAGCGGCGCCACATCATCGGGTCTGGGGGCGCCACCCTCATCATGCTACACGCACACTTCCCTCACGTGCTGGTGAAGATCCCGTGGCACCAAGATCACCACGCACGCATTGTGTGCGTGCACGGCCCGCGGGGCAGCGTGGCGCAGGCCATGTCCTGCATCAACGACATCCTGCACCAGCCGGAGGCGGATAAGGCCAAGGCTTGACCACCACCACCACCACCACCACCACCACGCCATCACCACAAACACTGTGGCGGCTGAACCAAACCAAAACTAAACTAAACAAACGAATTGTTTTTGACAACGGCTACAACTGGACAATGTTAATGGATCTTTATGAAATAATTGTACTCTTTTCACAATGGCATTAACTCGACAATATTAATGGAATTGTTTTATTTTCGTCATTAACTGGACAAGAAAAATGGATTATATTTTTTATATGATCAATTTTGATAAAATTATGAAAAAAAGTATTGTCCGCAACCTTTACTTTATAAATTAATTGTACTTTGTTATAATATATTAACAAGCATAATGAATGGTTTCTTGAACTCATTATAATGAAATAACACTTAATGAATGTATTTGTTATGCAAGGACACACACACACACACACACACACACACACACACACACACACACACACACACACACACACACACACACACACACACACACACACACACACACTGACACACACACACACACACACACACACACACACACACACACACACACACACACACACACACACACACACACACACACTGACACACACACACACACACACACACATACACACACACACACACACACACACACACACACACACACACACACACACACACACACTGACACACACACACACACACACACACACACACACACACACACACACACACACACACACACACACACACACACACACACACACACACACACACACACACACACACACACACACACACACACACACACACAAACACACGCGGTTAGTGAATCTGTATTCCTAGTGTCGTATTTGGTCCTGGGCAACTTGGTAGAAGATTAACATATATACAGATTGTACATATATACAGATGAATACACAAATGTTGATAATGTATCAACTTTACCACATCAAAGAAAGTTTTACTCCCACAATAAACACACAAATAATAACATTGCTTATAATATATTGTTACTTATTCTTCTCAATGTTCATGCGATGGTGGTATAGTGGTGAGCATAGCTGCCTTCCAAGCAGTTGACCCGGGTTCGATTCCCGGCCATCGCAATGATGGAACATTTTGCTCATTTTGCATTCCTATGATAGACCAAGTTGAGTGGCAGTCACCGATGCACTGTTGTATGGATGACTCAGAAACAAGCCTATAGTGTGAGACGTCTGGCAGATCATGTTTTCTAAAGTAAAGGCTGGAGAGAGTTTATAGCCGGAGGAAAGAAGCGGTAGCAGGAGTGGAAGGTGAGGGAGTACATAGTACATAGGAGTACATAGGAGAGACGAGTGACAGGAGGCCTTGTGACCTATGGCGAGGTCACTCGTTTAACTACGCTACAAAACTAAGATACTATAGAGTAAGAGGTAAGGATAGAACAGATGAAGGCTTCTCCTCACCCACCAGTCCCTCCGGCGTTACCCGGCAGGAAAAAAAACGAAGAAAAACACTTCGTTTATTGAAAGAGACAAACGAGGAAATTTTATATAGGAAAGATGGAAAAATAGAAAGGCTAATCTAAATCAATGTAACACTACCGCGGGACAAACTTTAAAAGCCGAATTCCTTATAATACTTGTCTAATCGATTTTTAAAGGCGACAATCGTGTTAGCTTGAAGTATAGATGCTGTAGTTTATTCCAAAAGTCAATTACCCGTATATTAAAAAAGTTTTTTTTTTTTTTCGCAAATCGGTATTGAAACGTTATCCTTTAATCTTTAAGCCATTATTTTGCGTTATCAGTTGTGATGAGAGCTCGAAGAAATGTTCAAGGTTTATGTGATCTATATTCTTTATTATCTTGAAGGTTTCAATCAGATCACCTCTGATTCGACGGTCTTTTAGGGAAAACATATCTAATCTTTTCAGACGCTCTTCATAAGACAAGCCACGAAAGCCTGGAACTAGTTTAGTTGCTCGTCTTTGCACGCTCTCTAGTTTATTTTCATTTTTTAGATAGCACGGCGACCAAAACTGGACTGCATATTCTAAGTAGGGTCTCACTAACGAAGTATAAAGACGCGTTATGACTTCCGGATTCTTACATTGAAAATTACGTGCAATAAATCCAAGCATAATGTTAGCTTTTCGACTAGCAGCCAAACATTTTATGCCATTCTTCAAATCACTTTTTACTAGTACTCCTAGATCCTTTTCTTCTTCAACTTACATTAAATTTTGTGACTGTAATTTATAATTATGCTTTCGATTATTGAAACCAACGTGCATTACTTTACATTTATCTTTATTAAATTTCAAAAGCCATTTATCACTCCAGGTACTTAAGTTTTCTAAATCCTGCTGTATGACCTTACAGTCGTCAATCGTGAGTGCTTTACCACCTATTTTGGTATCGTCAGCGAACTTGGATATTTTAGTAGTAATGCCGCAGTCTAAATCATTTATATATATCAAGAAGAGTAAAGGACCCAAAACAGACCCCTGTGGAACTCCACTAGAAACATGGAGCCAATCGGAGGCTTCACCATTAATCACAACTCGCTGCTTCCGACCCGTTAGCCAGCTATCTATCCACGAACACAACTGATCTCCCATTTCGTGAGCTTTTAGTTTGATCAAAAGACGCTTGTGTGGCACGGTATCAAACACTTTTCTGAAATCGAGATAAATAATATCAGAAGGAACTCGCTCGTCGTAATTTGAGAAGACATATTATAAAATTCCAACAGATTTGTGAGACAAGATCTGTTGTTTCGAAAGCCATGTTGAGTGTTTAATATCAGATTGTGATTATCTAGGAAAGATGTAATTTTATCTCTGATAATTTTTTCAAGAATTTTGATAACTACAGAAGTAAGACTGATGGGTCTATAATTACCAGCTTCGCATTTGTTACTTTTCTTGAATATCGGTGTGACATTTGCACATTTCCAAAGACTTGGCACTGATCTTTCCTGAAGGGATTTGTTAAAGAGTAATTTCAAGGGTAGCAAAAGTTCATCTTGGCACTCTAGTAATAATCTCGCTGATAATTGATCGGCACCTGTACTTTTATTTGAGTCTAAGTTTCTTAAATATTTAACTATATCGTTTTCAGTTATTTCATCAATTTTCAAAATTTCATTTTCGGATCTTCTAAACATGTAATTTACAATCGGCAGTGACGATATATCTTCGGTGATAAAACACACTATGGAAAAAGGTATTTAGAATTTTAGCCATATTTTTACAATCACTCACAAGTCTGTTGTTAACATCTTTTATAGGGCCAACTTTATCTTTTACAGTTTTCTTACTACGTATGTACTGATAGAACTTTTTAGGATTTGTTTTCGATTGCTGCGATATACTAATTTCAAGGTTATGTTTCGCTTTTTTAATTACCTTCTCACAGTGCCTTTTGGTAGCAATGTAGTGCATGAAGTCATCATCTGATTTAGATCTTTTATAAATCGCATAGGCTTTCTTTTTTCTATTTATGATGACTTTTATGTCATTTGTCATCCATTGAGGGTTTTTCGTACCATTTACGTGCTTTTTTTTTTTTACTTTAGGGATCCATTTACTTTCAACTTGGAGTAGAATATCAATAAAACGATTGCACATTTGTTCAGCATTATTGCAAATAAAAAAGTCTCGCCAATTTATTTTCTGCAACTCAGTTTTAAGCCCTAATATGTTTCCCTTTTTGTAATTTGGGACCAAAAGCGTATTTTCTTTCACGTCAATCTCGCAACTGACTTTACATCGAATGATTTTGTGATCACTATTTGATAGAATCTCGCCAACTTCACAAGTATCAATAAGATCGGGTCTAAGGCTAAAATTAAATCTAATATATTGTTATCTAGAGTTGGCTCACTTACAAATTGGGAAAAGTAAAGCCTTTTCATTAGCTTAAGTAGTCGAGATCCCTCATTGTCTGATGTGAATAGTCTCCAATTGATATGTGGCAAATTGAAATCCCCGCATATTATTGAGTTCTTTGTTTTTATTACGGTTTCTATTTCGTCATATAACAATTTATTGTTTTCAAGCGTCATTTTAGGTGGTCGATAGATCGTTGCAATTATCAAATACTTTTTATTAATCTTGATCTTTACATATACAGATTCGTACGCTGGTCTGTTTTCCTTGTTTATTTCTGTGGCATTGATAGTATCTTTTATGTATAACATGACTCCACCTCCTCTTTTATTTTCTCTACAATCTAGATACATGTTATAACCGGAGATATTGACTTCTCGGTGATGCTAACGATATCCGGCTTTTCAGACATTACATAAGCTACGAGCTCGTCTCGTTTCTTAATAATGCTTCGTGCATTGGTATAAAACAAATTTAGACCCTTTATTGTCTTCATACGCTTTTCAGCTGATCCGGTACGCGATCCACCTACTGAAAATCCTCATTTCTGGAGTATCCAGCAATGGGCATGGGCACCTCTGCCATACCTATTTTCTCTTCCTGCCTTACTACATTCTGAGTTTCGAGAGCTGTGTGACTGTTGTCAGCTACGCTGTCAACAGTCATCTCATTAGCTACGCTAGTTGTGTCCTCATCAGCTGTGCCCCCATTTCCTGCTACAGGGGGGCGAGGTATACCAGCTAAACACTCGCCTATAACTCTACCTAACCTCGCCTTTCCCACACAATTTAGGTGTATGCCGTCACGAGCATACAGCGTCTTATCCAAACAAAAGTGGTGCCACAGGTCGAAGAAATGCATATCTTCCTGCCTGCAAAGCGCCTCTACCTCACGATTTACAACCGACATTCTTTTAAAAATCGCAGGTCCAACATCATATCGGGGAATGATGCCACACACTGCTACCTTCCTTCGCCTAGTAGCAAATTCCCTAAGCATAGCCCGATACTTATCTACAATGTCGGTTGCAGTGTCACAGCGAAGGTTGTTCGTACCCATAACAGTCTCGAACATCGAGTCCTCCGTGGAGTTTTCTACTAAGTAGTCCACTCTCTCTGTGATATCCTCTATCTTTTGGCCAGGGTAGCACCTATATTTCCTCCTAGGTTTGTCCCTACAAAATTCGTTCCCTTGGCCTCGAACAAGGCTATCCCCAACCAGCATTACATCTGGCTCGGATTCAGCCTCTCCTTGCGGAGCTGCAAACCTATTCTGCAAAGGAACAGTGGCGCTTTCAAAACTATGAGCACTGGTCTTTCTACCACTCCTCACAACTGTAAAGCCGTCATCTGAACTATTCTCAACAGTGCTGGCATTTTCTTGAATTTTTCCTGTACTTTCAACGGCTTTACCAACCTGTGCTAGTCTTTTCACCTCTTGTAGCTCGTCTTTCAGAAGAGCTACCTCCTGCCTCAATTCCTTTATTTCTGCCAGTGCTGCAGCCTGACAATTGCAAAACAGGCAACATAGTTGGCTGTTTTGCTGAACAAAAAACTCCAGGACAAAAGAGTTTCCGCAGCCTCCTAGGTTTGTCCCTACAAAATTCGTTCCCTTGGCCTCGAACAAGGCTATCCCCAACCAGCATTACATCTGGCTCGGATTCAGCCTCTCCTTGCGGAGCTGCAAACCTATTCTGCAAAGGAACAGTGGCGCTTTCAAAACTATGAGCACTGGTCTTTCTACCACTCCTCACAACTGTAAAGCCGTCATCTGAACTATTCTCAACAGTGCTGGCATTTTCTTGAATTTTTCCTGTACTTTCAACGGCTTTACCAACCTGTGCTAGTCTTTTCACCTCTTGTAGCTCGTCTTTCAGAAGAGCTACCTCCTGCCTCAATTCCTTTATTTCTGCCAGTGCTGCAGCCTGACAATTGCAAAACAGGCAACATAGTTGGCTGTTTTGCTGAACAAAAAACTCCAGGACAAAAGAGTTTCCGCAGCTGGAACACGCAAAACGAGTAGCTTTCGGCATAATGAACACAGGTGATACTAAGTTCAGTACAGTAGGTAAATGTATAGGGAGCGATTTGAGCAGCGAAAACAATCTAAACTCTTTTCTGACCAACTTTTTCTAGAACGGGGTTAGGTGGTGAATTTCTCTCGCAAAACGCCGCGCCCGCCTAGTGGCATCGAATATTCATCCTGTTCAGAAAGACAGTAAGACACCTCCCTTATACTGTCCTACCAACTCAAGTGTCACCACGAGGTTGGGTTGTCCCGAACGTGCCGCAGCTCCCAACTGAGCAGCACTCGTGATCAGAAACCTGATCACGGATTTCCCGCCAGGAGTGACAATAGGAGAAATCCCCTTACTTATTTTTACTAACTCGATACCACCGGCCAAGTTCTTAGCTCTGGTCTTCAAGGGATATCCAACTAAAGCTAGCAACGTTTTCCAAGATTTTCGGTTGGCTAGGACTCCAACCAGGCTGTAAAGCTCTCTCACCAAAGAGCATTGCAACCTTTAAAACACCAAAGAGCGGTCCACAGGCGCTGGTCAGGCTTTACAGGACAGCGTGAGCACTTACAGGGGCATAAATAGCAACTCACAATTTCTGGGTCCCCAGTCTCCCTGGAGCCCCTCTAGCTCCAGCCTCTACGCACTTGGGAGTGCTAAATGACGTTGTTTATAGAGGTTCCAAAGCCTCTCTTCATACGCATGAGAAAGCCGTATGGTCCTTATATGTAGATAGGATAGAGGAAGGAGAGAAAAAAAGAGAAAGATAGAATGTGATTTTAGGTCGGAGTTTCCTTCTCCTAGCCTTTGCCTAAAGAGGCTAGCCCTACAAGGCAGCAGGGGCCCAGAGCGGACCAGGGAGCAATGATGGCTAAGGTGTAGCTCCACGTTCACCAAAATCGCAGATCTCCCGAACTGCGACCCCATCACCGGCTGCAGTTTAAGCTCTTACCCAGGGAGGAGGAGAAGAAGGAGGAGGAGGAGGAGGAGGAGGAGGAGGAGGAGGAGGAGGAGGAGGAGGAGGAGGAGGAGAAGGAGGAGGAGGAGGAGGAGGAGGAGGAGGAGGAGGAGGAGGAGGAGGAGGAGGAAGAGGAACATGAGGAGAGGGGAGGAGGGAAAACAGTACGGCATGCCTTGTACAAAGAGCACCACGACCCTCCCTGCCTTAGCGAAGGTGTTACTTGGTTGTGTTTTGTTTCTGGAGAAAACAATTCCTTGAACATTCTTAAGGAGGTGATATGAAGCTCTGGAAGGGTGGGTTGGAGGAGGAACCCATGGTGTGGGACGCTCTGAGCTGCCTGGCTGGTGGTGGTGATGGTGTGTGTGTGTGCGTGCGTGCGTGTGTGTGTGTGTGTGTGTGTGTGTGTGTGTGTGTGTGTGTGTGTGTGTGTGTGTGTGTGTGTGTGTGTGTGTGTGTGTGTGTGTGTGTGTGTGTGTGTCTTCTTTTCATTATCATCATCATAATCAATAGTATAATTATCATCATCGTTATATGTGCAAATGAGACATGTAACATATGACAAGAAACAGGATGAATTGTACAAGAGATAATAAAAAGTAAATGGAGTGCAGGAAAAGTTCAAGGAGTTAAGGGAAATACGAGGAGGCTTAAGGGAAACATGCACGAGAGGAATTGAAAGTTTAAGGCAAGGCAAGGATACAGAAAAGGTGAAGTAGCTGGAATGTAAAGAATAATGTTCAAGCGTTATTAAGAAGGTTTTCTTTATGAACATCAGCGTAAATATGGACATTATGTGGAGGTGATTAGCAATGTGAGGTGAGAGGACAGTTTATGGATCCACTGGACAGGACATTCTAATTAGTGAGAATAATGACTGTGTTGCTGCTGATGACGATGATGTTATTCAAAGTTGTACTAATGTGTGTAAAAAGTAATTACATTTGTAAAATAATAATTGAAAAAGCAGTACAAGAGAAATAATAGAAAACAATATTAGTTTGTATCCTTAAACATTTATTTAAACTAAAAAACAATACAGTATTAATTTTCTAAATCATTGAAAGACACCAAGGCATTACATGCTAAAGAAATAATAATCAATGAATATAAACTTTTTTTTTCAATTTTCTAAACCAAAGTTTTGGCCAACATCTAATATTTCAATCTCCTTTAATATTACATATCAGATTTTTTGTTAGATTTTAATCAATTAAAATAAAGATTTTTCTATAGTTTTTTTTATTGATATTTTTGAAATCTAACAAAAAAATGGCTTAACATTTTCAACATTTAATATTTCAATAAAATCAACAATCTCCTTTTATATTATATTTCAAATATTTTTGTTAATTATCAATGGATTTAAATATTTTTCCTTAATTTTTTATTTGATATTTTTTCCATTAAATATCATTGAAATAAAAAAACAAAAGTATAAAACATTTTTAACCTTTAATGTTACAATAAATTTAAACAATATCCTCGATGGCGAGGGTGGTGGAGCCTTGGTGGGATTGGTGACTCAGCACCCCCAGTTGGCTGACCTGCAGGACCGCCAAGCGGGCTTCCGTCTCCAAGGCGAGGCGGCCATCAGCCACCACCACCTCCGTCATTCCCTCGGATTCTTCCTCAGCTGAGTCCTCCTCGGCGTCAAAACTCCCAAAGGAGCGGACCCAAGCAACAAGCAGGAGTCCCTGGGCGAACCACCACCAGTACTCCGCGTCCTTTAGCTCAGCAACGATGGAGGTGAGCCCGAAGGCGTCCACCACCGGCTGAACCTGCAGGTTGTACAGGAGTACCATGGCGTGACTCGCCCAGTTGTCGCCCCACGTCATGTGGACGGAGAACCACAGCTGGGAAAGCTTCCCCAGACTCATTGGATGCCAGTGAGCAAGGATGGGGAGGATCAAGACGCAGAAGAGCATCACACCTTCCCACACCAGCTCAGCAGCAAACCAACCGTCTCCAGCCCGCGGCCCGTTGAGGTAGCCGTACAGGAGGGTGGCCAGGTCTCCGACCACCACCAGCACCACCACCAACACCTTGCACAGGCGGAGCAGCACAGATTGCATTGATCTGTTCATGTAACAATTCATTGCTGAATTTTTACTTGCTTCTATAGACCACCTGTCAAACCTGCGATGCCGAGAATATAGGGGTAGTTGTTTTTGAAGCAGGTCCAACCTGATTGCACACTACCTCCAACCTCTTCATGTGATAGGACACGGCACGACGCTATCATCAGTCAGCTTGGAGTTAATTTACAAGATTCATCTTGAAGTTAATTTTCTAGTTTCAGATTGGATTTAGTAACCAAGTGTAATATATGCTACTTTAATATTTTGATCTGCTGGGTTTTGACAAATAGTGAAATCGTTATATAGACAATGTCATTACAATACTGTGAGAGTAGATCCGCGATGCTAGGTGAGCACCACGCTAAATTAAAAACAACGATGACTGACTCCTCGCTGTCCCACATCACCCTGTGTGTGTGTGTGTGTGTGTGTGTGTGTGTGTGTGTGTGTGTGTGTGTGTGTGTGTGTGTGTGTGTGTGTGTGTGTGTGTGTGTGTGTGTGTGTGTGTGTGTGTGTGTGTGTGTGTGTGTGTGTGTGTGTGTGTGTGTGTGTGTGTGTGTGTGTGTGTGTGTGTGTGTGTGTGTGCACCTGCCCCACCACATGCCGCGCCCTGACCGTTTGCGTGTGGTGATGCTGGTTCACGTTCTGCCTCAAGGTGGCTACGTGCCAGCCGTGCCAGCTGGAGGTAGGTGTGCGACAGGTGGCGTGGATGGACGTGCCCGCCCTGCTGGCGAGGGCAGACAGGCAGCAGCTGGACCCCAAGCTGTACTGCGGCTGCCTGCAGGACCGCATCGTGCAGCACTTGGCTGTTGGCTCATTCCAAAATTTAATGCAACGCGTGCACAACGGTGAACTTGCACTCAACCTGCACTACGCCGGCTGTACTGCACTCAAGGCTCCATCCCAGGCCGTGCACGAGGCTGACGTGCAGCACGTGCACCAGCAGGATACCGCTCACCACGTGCATAGTGACGTGCATAGTGACGAGGCCGGGACGCACCAAGACTTGGCAGCGTGCAAGGCTGACACTGTGTGTGTGGTGCACGAGAGTGTGCACGATGAGGCCACCGTGTCCGTGCACGATGAAGCCACCGTGTCCGTGCACGATGAAGCCGCCGTGCCCGAGCACGATAGGGCCGCCGTGCCCGAGCACGATGAAACCTCCGTGGCCGTGCTGTGTGTTGGTGACGGCATGAAGCACCACGCCGGGGACGGGGACGTGCTGGAGGCCGAGGAGTGCGATTGGACGATGGCCAAGAAGGAAAGGAAAAATAAGAAGGCCACCATGTCCGAAATGGGAAAGCTGAAGGTGGAAAGGGCAAGTGAAGGTGACGGAGGTGAAGGTGAACCAAGGCCGCACAACAGTAAGTAACAAGACGCAGCACGTACAGGCCCGGAATGTTCGTGTGAAGGCCGCGGCAGGCTCCGTGCGACAATCTTGGGAGGAGCAGGTTGTGGAGTTCTGCCTCACAGTGGCGCCGGCCATGCGGCACCACATCATCGGCCCCAAGGGTTGCAGAGGGAGCAGCACGTGGTGGCCTCCGTGAGGGTTGAGCCACACCAGCGGCGCCACATCATCGGGTCTGGGGGCGCCACCCTCATCATGCTACACGCACACTTCCCTCACGTGCTGGTGAAGATCCCGGGGCACCAAGATCACCACGCACGCATTGTGTGCGTGCACGGCCCGCGGGGCAGCGTGGCGCAGGCCATGTCCTGCATCAACGACATCCTGCACCAGCCGGAGGCGGATAAGGCCAAGGCTTGACCACCACCACCACCACCACCACCACGCCATCACCACAAACACTGTGGCGGCTGAACAAAACCAAAACTAAACTAAACAAACGAATTGTTTTTGACAACGGCTACAACTGGACAATGTTAATGGATCTTTATGAAATAATTGTACTTTTTTCACAATGGCATTAACTCGACAATATTAATGGAATTGTTTTATTTTCGTCATTAACTGGACAAGAAAAATAGATTTTATTTATTATATGATCAATTTTGATAAAATTATGAAAAAAAGTATTGTCCGCAACCTTTACTTTATAAATTAATTGTACTTTGTTATAATATATTAACAAGCATAATGAATGGTTTCTTGAACTCATTATAATGAAATAACACTTAATGAATGTATTTGTTATGCAAGGACACACACACACACACACACACACACACACACACACACACACACACACACACACACACACACACACACACACACACACACACACACACACACACACACACACACACACACACACACACACACACACACACACACACACACACACACACACACACACACACACACAGACACTGACACACACACACACACACACACACACACACACACACACACACACACACACACACACACACACACACACACACACACACACACACACACACACACACACACAAACACACGCGGTTAGTGAATCTGTATTCCTAGTGTCGTATTTGGTCCTGGGCAACTTGGTAGAAGATTAACATATATACAGATTGTACATATATACAGATGAATACACAAATGTTGATAATGTATCAACTTTACCACATCAAAGAAAGTTTTATTCCCACAATAAACACACAAATAATAACATTGCTTATAATATATTGTTACTTATTCTTCTCAATGTACATGCGATGGTGGTATATTGGTGAGCATAGCTGCCTTCCAAGCAGTAAACCCGGGTTCGATTCCCGGCAATCGCAATGGTGGAACATTCTGCTCATTTTGCATTCCCATGATAGATCAAGTTGAGTGGCAGTCACCGATGCACTGTTGTATGGATGACTCAGAAACAAGCCTATAGTGTGAGATGTCTGGCAGATCATGTTTTCTAAAGTAAAGGCTGGAGAGAGTTTATAGCCGGAGGAAAGAAGCGGTAGCAGGAGTGGAAGGTAAGGGAGTACATAGTACATAGGAGTACATAGGAGAGACGAGTGACAGGAGGCCTTGCGACCTATGGCGAGGTCACTCGTTTAACTACGCTACAAAACTAAGATACTATAGAGCAAGAGGTAAGGATAGAACAGATGAAGGCTTCTCCTCACCCACCAGTCCCTCCGGCGTTACCCGGCAGGAAAAAGAACGAAGAAAAACACTTCGTTTATTGAAAGAGACAAACGAGGAAATTTTATATAGGAAAGATGGAAAAATAGAAAGGCTAATCTAAATCAATGTAACACTACCGCGGGACAAACTTTAAAAGCCGAATTCCTTATAATACTTGTCTAATCGATTTTTAAAGGCGACAATCGTGTTAGCTTGAAGTATAGATGCTGGTAGTTTATTCCAAAAGTCAATTACCCGTATATTAAATTATTATTTTTTTTTTTTCTCGCAAATCGGTATTGAAACGTTATCCTTTAATCTTTAAGCCATTATTTTGCGTTATCAGTTGTGATGAGAGCTCGAAGAAATGTTCAAGGTTTATGTGATCTATATTCTTTATTATCTTGAAGGTTTCAATCAGATCACCTCTGATTCGACGGTCTTTTAGGGAAAACATATCTAATCTTTTCAGACGCTCTTCATAAGACAAGCCACAAAAGCCTGGAACTAGTTTAGTTGCTCGTCTTTGCACGCTCTCTAGTTTATTTTCATTTTTTAGATAGCACGGCGACCAAAACTGGACTGCATATTCTAAGTGGGGTCTCACTAACGAAGTATAAAGACGCGTTATGACTTCCGGATTCTTACATTGAAAATTACGTGCAATAAATCCAAGCATAATGTTAGCTTTTCGACTAGCAGCCAAACATTTTATGCCATTTTTCAAATCGCTTTTTACTAGTACTCCTAGATCCTTTTCTTCTTCAACTTTCATTAAATTTTGTGACTGTAATTTATAATTATGCTTTCGATTATTGAAACCAACGTGCATTACTTTACATTTATCTTTATTAAATTTCAAAAGCCATTTATCACTCCAGGTACTTAAGTTGTCTAAATCCTGCTGTATGACCTTACAGTCGTCAATCGTGAGTGCTTTACCACCTATTTTGGTATCGTCAGCGAACTTGGATATTTTAGTAGTAATGCCGCTGTCTAAATCATTTATATATATATATATATATATATATATATATATATATATATATATATATATATATATATATATATATATATATATATATCAAGAAGAGTAAAGGACCCAAAACAGACCCCTGTGGAACTCCACTAGAAACATGGAGCCAATCGGAGGCTTCACCATTAATCACAACTCGCTGCTTCCGACCCGTTAGCCAGCTATCTATCCACGAACACAACTGATCTCCCATTCCGTGAGCTTTTAGTTTGATCAAAAGACGCTTGTGTGGCACGGTATCAAACACTTTTCTGAAATCGAGATAAATAATATCAGAAGGAACTCGCTCGTCGTAATTTGAGAAGACATAGTTATAAAATTCCAACAGATTTGTGAGACAAGATCTGTTGTTTCGAAAGCCATGTTGAGTGTTTAATATCAGATTGTGATTATCTAGGAAAGATGTAATTTTATCTCTGATAATTTTTTCAAGAATTTTGATAACTACAGAAGTAAGACTGATGGGTCTATAATTACCAGCTTCGCATTTGTTACTTTTCTTGAATATCGGTGTGACATTTGCACATTTCCAAAAACTTGGCACTGATCTTTCCTGAAGGGATTTGTTAAAGAGTAATTTCAAGGGTAGCAAAAGTTCATCTTGGCACTTTAGTAATAATCTCGCTGATAATTGATCGGCACCTGTACTTTTATTTGAGTCTAAGTTTCTTAAATATTTAACTATATGGCTTTCAGTTATTTCATCAATTTTCAAAATTTCATTTTCGGATCTTCTAAACATGTAATTTACAATCGGCAGTGACGATATATCTTCGGTGATAAAACACACTATGGAAAAAGGTATTTAGAATTTTAGCCATATTTTTACAATCACTCACAAGTCTGTTGTTAACATCTTTTATAGGGCCAACTTTATCTTTTACAGTTTTCTTACTACGTATGTACTGATAGAACTTTTTAGGATTTGTTTTCGATTGCTGCGATATACTAATTTCAAGGTTATGTTTCGCTTTTTTAATTACCTTCTCACAGTGCCTTTTGGTAGCAATGTAGTGCATGAAGTCATCATCTGATTTAGGTCTTTTATAAATCGCATAGGCTTTCTTTTTTCTATTTATGATGACTTTTATGTCATTTGTCATCCATTGAGGGTTTTTCGTACCATTTACGTGCTTTTTTTTTTTTACTTTAGGGATCCATTTACTTTCAACTTGGAGTAGAATATCAATAAAACGATTGCACATTTGTTCAGCATTATTGCAAATAAAAAAGTCTCGCCAATTTATTTTCTGCAACTCAGTTTTAAGCCCTAATATGTTTCCCTTTTTGTAATTTGGGACCAAAAGCGTATTTTCTTTCACGTCAATCTCGCAACTGACTTTACATCGAATGATTTTGTGATCACTATTTGATAGAATCTCGCCAACTTCACAAGTATCAATAAGATCGGGTCTAAGGCTAAAATTAAATCTAATATATTGTTATCTAGAGTTGGCTCACTTACAAATTGGGAAAAGTAAAGCCTTTTCATTAGCTTAAGTAGTCGAGATCCCTCATTGTCTGATGTGAATAGTCTCCAATTGATATGTGGCAAATTGAAATCCCCGCATATTATTGAGTTCTTTGTTTTTATTACGGTTTCTATTTCGTCATATAACAATTTATTGTTTTCAAGCGTCATTTTAGGTGGTCGATAGATCGTTGCAATTATCAAATACTTTTTATTAATCTTGATCTTTACATATACAGATTCGTACGCTGGTCTGTTTTCCTTGTTTATTTCTGTGGCATTGATAGTATCTTTTATGTATAACATGACTCCACCTCCTCTTTTATTTTCTCTACAATCTAGATACATGTTGTAACCGGAGATATTGACTTCTCGGTGATGCTAATGATATCCGGCTTTTCAGACATTACATAAGCTACGAGCTCGTCTCGTTTCTTAATAATGCTTCGTGCATTGGTATAAAACAAATTTAGACCCTTTATTGTCTTCATACGCTTTTCAATTGACCCGGTACGCGATCCACCTACTGAAAATCCTCATTTCTGGAGTATCCAGCAATGGGCATGGGCACCTCTGCCATACCTATTTCCTCTTCCTGCCCTACTACATTCTGAGTTTCGGGAGCTGTGTGACTGTTGTCAGCTACGCTGTCAACAGTCATCTCATTAGCTACGCTAGTCGTGTCCTCATCAGCTGTGCCCCCATTTCCTGCTACAGGGGGGCGAGGTATACCAGCTAAACACTCGCCTATAACTCTACCTAACCTCGCCTTTCCCACACAATTTAGGTATATGCCGTCACGAGCATACAGCGTCTTATCCAAACAAAAGTGGTGCCACAAATCGAAGAAATGCATATCTTCATGCCTGCAAAGCGCCTCTACCTCACGATTTACAACCGACATTCTTTTAAAAATCGCAGGTCCAACATCATATCGGGGAATGATGCCACACACTGCTACCTTCCTTCGCCTAGTAGCAAATTCCCTAAGCATAGCCCGATACTTATCTACAATGTCGGTTGCAGTGTCACAGCGAAAGTTGTTCGTACCCACAACAGTCACGAACATCGAGTCCTCCGTGGAGTTTTCTACTAAGTAGTCCACTCTCTCTGTGATATCCTCTATCTTTTGGCCAGGGTAGCACCTATATTTCCTCCTAGGTTTCTCCCTACAAAATTCGTTCCCTTGGCCTCGAACAAGGCTATCCCCAAGCAACATTACATCTGGCTCGTGTTCAGCCTCTTCTTGCAGAGCTGCAAACCTATTCTGCAAAGGAACAGTTGCGCTGTCAAAACTACGAGCACTGGTCTTTCTACCACTCCTCACAACTGTAAAGCCGTCACCTGAACTATTCTCAACAGTGCTGGCATTTTCTTGAATTTTTCCTGTACTTTCAACAGCTTTACCAACCTGTGCTAGTCTTTTCACCTCTTGTAGCTCGTCTTTCAGAAGAGCTACCTCCTGCCTCAATTCCTTTATTTCTGCCAGTGCTGCAGCCTGACAATTGCAAAACAGGCAACATAGTTGGCTGTTTTGCTGAACAAAAACTCCAGGACAAAAGAGTTTCCGCAGCTGGAACACGCAAAACGAGTAGCTTTCGGCATAATGAACACAGGTGATACTAAGTTCAGTACAGTAGGTAAATGTATAGGGAGCGATTTGAGCAGCGAAAACAATCTAAACTCTTTTCTGACCAGCTTTTTCTAGAACGGGATTAGGTGGTGAATTTCTCTCGCAAAACGCTGCGCCCGCCTAGTGGCATCGAATATTCATCCTGTTCAGAAGGATACCTCCCTTATACTGTCCTACCAACTCAAGTGTCACCACGAGGTTGGGTTGTCCCGAACGTGCCGCAGCTCCCAACTGAGCAGCACTCGTGATCAGAAACCTGATCACGGATTTCCCGCCAGGAGTGACAATAGGAGAAATCCCCTTACTTATTTTTACTAATTCGATACCACCGGCCAAGTTCTTAGCTCTGATCTTGAAGGGATATCCAACTAAAGCTAGCAACGTTTTTCAAGATTTTCGGTTGGCTAGGACTCCAACCAGGCTGCAAAGCTCTCTCACCAAAGAGCATTGCAACCTTTAAAACACCAAAGAGCGGTCCACAGGCGCTGATCAGGCCTTACAGGACAGCGTGAGCACTTACAGGGGCATAAATAGCAACTCACAATTTATGGGTCCCCAGTCCTCCTGGAGCCCCTCTAGCTCCAGCCTCTACCCACCTGGGAGTGCTAAATGACGTTGTTTATAGAGGTTCCAAAGCCTCTCTTCATACGCATGAGAAAGCCGTATGGTCCTTATATGTAGATAGGATAGAGGAAGGAGAGAAAAAAAGAGAAAGATAGAATGTGATTTTAGGTCGGAGTTTCCTTCTCCTAGCCTTTGCCTAAAGAGGCTAGCCCTACAAGGCAGCAGGGGCCCAGAGCGGACCAGGGAGCAATGATGGCTAGGGTGTAGCTCCACGTTCACCAAAATCGCAGATCTCCCGAACTGCGACCCCATCACCGGCTGCAGTTTAAGCTCTTACCCAGGGAGGAGGAGGAGGAGGAGGAGGAGGAGGAGGAGGAGGAGGAGGAGGAGGAGGAGGAACGTGAGGAGAGGGGAGGAGGGAAAACAGTACGGCATGCCTTGTACAAAGAGCATCACGACCCTCCCTGCCTTAGCGAAGGTGTTACTTGGTTGTGTTTTGTTTTTGGAGAAAACAATTCCTTGAACATTCTTAAGGAGGTGATATGAAGCTCTGGAAGGGTGGGTTGGAGGAGGAACCCATGGTGTGGGACGCTCTGAGCTGCCTGGTTGGTGGTGGTGATGGTGTGTGTGTGTGCGTGCGTGCGTGTGTGTGTGTGTGTGTGTGTGTGTGTGTGTGTGTGTGTGTGTGTGTGTGTGTGTGTGTGTGTGTGTGTGTGTGTGTGTGTGTGTGTGTCTTCTTTTCATTATCATCATCATAATCAATAGTATAATTATCATCATTGTTATATGTGCAAATGAGACATGTAACATATGACAAGAAACAGGATGAATTGTACAAGAGATAATAAAAAGTAAATGGAGTGCAGGAAAAGTTCAAGGAGTTAAGGGAAATACGAGGAGGCTTAAGGGAAACATGCACGAGAGGAATTGAAAGTTTAAGGCAAGGCAAGGATACAGAAAAGGTGAAGTAGCTGGAATGTAAAGAATAATGTTCAAGCGTTATTAAGAAGGTTTTGTTTAGGAACATCAGCGTAAATATGGACATTATGTGGAGGTGATTAGCAATGTGAGGTGAGAGGACAGTTTATGGATCCACTGGACAGGACATTCTAATTAGTGAGAATAATGACTGTGTTGCTGCTGATGACGATGATGTTATTCAAAGTTGTACTAATGTGTGTAAAAAGTAATTACATTTGTAAAATGATAAACAAGAAAAATAATAGAAAACAATATTAGTTTGTATCCTTAAACATTTATTTAAACTAAAAGACAATACAGTATTATATAAATTTTATAAATCATTGAAAGACACCAAGGCATTACATGCTAAAGAAATGCGTTAAAAACATTGCCTTTACAACCATTATCATAAACTTTTTAAAAAAAATCAATGAATATAAACTTTTTTTTTCAATTTTCTAAACCAAAGTTTTGGCCATTTTCAACATCTAATATTTCAATCTCCTTTAATATTACATATCAGATTTTTTGTTAGATATTAATCAATTAAAAAAAAAATTATATATATATTTTTTTATATTATTGAAATCTAACAAATAAAGTCTTAACATTTTCAACATTTATTACATCAATAATACTAATCCTTTTATATTATATATCAATTATTTTTGTTAGATATCAATGGATTAAAATATTTTTTTCCTTTTATTTTCTATTAATTTTTTTCCATTAAATATCATTGAAATCTAACAACTAAAGTATAAAACATTTTTAACCTTTAATGTTACAATAAATTTAAACAATATCCTCGATGGCGAGGGTGGTGGAGCCTTGGTGGGATTGGTGACTCAGCACCCCCAGTTGGCTGACCTGCAGGACCGCCAAGCGGGCTTCCGTCTCCAAGGCGAGGCGGCCATCAGCCACCACCACCTCCGTCATTCCCTCGGATTCTTCCTCAGCTGAGTCCTCCTCGGCGTCAAAACTCCCAAAGGAGCGGACCCAAGCAACAAGCAGGAGTCCCTGGGCGAACCACCACCAGTACTCCGCGTCCTTTAGCTCAGCAACGATGGAGGTGAGCCCGAAGGCGTCCACCACCGGCTGAACCTGCAGGTTGTACAGGAGTACCATGGCGTGACTCGCCCAGTTGTCGCCCCACGTCATGTGGACGGAGAACCACAGCTGGGAAAGCTTCCCCAGACTCATTGGATGCCAGTGAGCAAGGATGGGGAGGATCAAGACGCAGAAGAGCATCACACCTTCCCACACCAGCTCAGCAGCAAACCAACCGTCTCCAGCCCGCGGCCCGTTGAGGTAGCCGTACAGGAGGGTGGCCAGGTCTCCGACCACCACCAGCACCACCACCAACACCTTGCACAGGCGGAGCAGCACAGATTGCATTGATCTGTTCATGTAACAATTCATTGCTGAATTTTTACTTGCTTCAATAGACCACCTGTCAGACCTGCGATGCCGAGAATATAGGGGTAGTTGTTTTTGCAGCAGGTCCAACCTGATTGCACACTACCTCCAACCCCTTCATGTGATAGGCACGACGCTATCATGAGTTGAGGGTTAGCTTGGAGTTAATTTTCAAATTTCATCTTGAAGTTAATTTTCTAGTTTCAAGTTGGATTTAGTAACCAAGTGTAATATATGCTACTTTAATATTTTGGTTTGCTGGGTTTTGACAGATAGTGAAATCATTATATAGACAATGTCATTACTATATTGTGAGAGTAGATCCGCGATGCTTAGGTAAGCACCACGCTAACCTAACAACAACGATGACTGACTTCTCGCTGTCCCACATCACCTTGTGTGTGTGTGTGTGCACCTGCCCCACCACACGCCGCGCCCTGACCGTGTGCGTGTGGTGGTGAAGCAGCGGGGAGGGGAGTGCTGGTTCACGTTCCGCCGCAAGGTGGCTACGGTCCGCCTGCACCGTGCCAGCTGGAGGCAGGTGTCCGACCACGTGTGTGTGACCGAGTCCCAGCAGGTGGCGTGGATGGACGTGACCGCCCTTTCTGGTGAGGGCAGACAGGCAGCAGCTGGACCTCAAGCTGTACTGCTTGCAGGGCCGCACCGTAACGCACTTGGCTGTGGGTCATTCCAAAACTTAATGCAACCCGTGCACAACGGTGAACTTGCACTCAACCTGCACTACGCGGGCTGTGCTGCACTCAAGGCTTCATCCCAGGCCGTGCACGAGGCTGACGTGCAGCACGTGCACCAGCAGGATGCCGCTCACCACATGCATGGTGACGTGCATAGTGACGAGGCCAGGACGCACTAAGACTTGGCAGCGTGCGAGGCTGACACTGTGACGGACAAAGAAGGCACCGTGTGTGTGGTGCACGGGAGTGAGCATGATGAGGCGGGCGTGTACGTGCACGATGAGGCCACGATGCTCGTGTACGATGAAGCCGCCGTGACCGTGCACGATGAAGCCGCTGTGCCCGTGCACGATGAAGCCGCTGTGCCCGTGCACGATGAAGCTGCCGTGCCCGTGCACGATGAAGCCGCTGTGCCCGTGCACGATAAAGCCGCCGTGACCGTGTACGATGACGCCGCTGTGCCCGTGCACGATGAAGCCGCTGTGCCAGTGCACGATGAAGCACGTCCACGTCCCCGGCGTGGTGCTTCATGCCGTCACCAACACGCAGCACGGGCACGGCGGCTTCATCGTGCTCGGGCACGGCAACCTTATCGTGCACAGGCACGGCGGCTTCATCGTGCTCGGGCACGGAGGCCTCATCGTGCACGAACACGGCGGCCTCATCGTGCACGGGCACGGCGGCTTCATCGTGCTTGGGCACGGAGGCCTCATCGTGCTCGGGCATCGTGCTCGGGCAGCTTCATCGTGCACGGGAACAGTGGCCTCATCGTGCACGGGCACGGGGGCCTCATCGTATTCGGGCACAGCGGCGTCATCGTACACGATGACGCCGCTGTGCCCTTGCACGATGAAGCCGCTGTGCTCGTGCACGATGAAGCCTCCGTGCCCGAATACGATGAGGCCCCCGTGCCCGTGCACGATGAGGCCACTGTTCCCGTGCACGATGAAGCTGCCCGAGCACGATGCCCGAGCACGATGAGGCCTCCGTGCCCAAGCACGATGAAGCCGCCGTGCCCGTGCACGATGAGGCCGCCGTGTTCGTGCACGATGAGGCCTCCGTGCCCGAGCACGATGAAGCCGCCGTGCCTGTGCACGATAAGGTTGCCGTGCCCGAGCACGATGAAGCCGCCGTGCCCGTGCTGCGTGTTGGTGACGGCATGAAGCACCACGCCGGGGACGTGGACGTGCTGGAGGCCGAGGCGTGCGATTGGACGATGGCCAAGAAGAAAAGGAAAAGTAAGAAGGCCACCATGTCCGAATTGGGAAAGCTGAAGGTGGAAAGGGCAAGTGAAGGTGACGGAGGTGAAGGTGAACCAAGGCCGCACAACCGTAGGTAACAAGACGCAGCACGTACAGGCCCGGAATGTTCGTGTGAAGGCCGCGGCAGGCTCCGTGCGACAATCTTGGGAGGAGCAGGTTGTGGAGTTCTGCCTCACAGTGGCGCCGGCCATGCGGCACCACATCATCGGCCCGAAGGGCGCCACCATCGCCAAGATTGAGGCGGAGTGCCGCGGCGTGCGGGTCAGCGTCCCACCCCCGAAGGACCTCAAGGACCACACCGTGAGGGTGCAAGGTGCTGCCCGCCAGGTGGCAACGGCAGTGTTGTGCC
>JAXIVD010000533.1:40000-42500 GCA_036785275.1 Cancer borealis | reverse complement strand
ATGTCAAAACATGCCAAGATTCTAGGTCTCACACTCTCAAGGCACGGATACAACAAACACGTAACCGATATTAAAAACAAAGCCAATGTTGCCCTTTCCACAATTAGAAGATTTCATCATTTAAAAAGTAATATAAAACTACACCTAGTTAAGGTTTGCATACTACCAATTCTAACCTACCCTACATACCCATTAAATTCTATTTCTAAAACTTCAGTACTTGCTTTATCAAACAGATCTCTCAGATTCGCTTTCAATGAAAAATAACCATATACAAAGACAACAGAGGAACTACATCAATTAGCGAAAGTGAACCCAATAATTACCACCCTATACGAAAGAGGAAACAGAATAAAGAACAAACTCATATATAATATAAAAGATCCAACATATATTGATCTAATAACAAACCATGAAGACACACAAGATTACAACTGGTTTAGAAAACCAACATCAATATTAAATAAAGACAAACCTCCTCCCATATTTACAACCCTTGTCGAGGATTAACAAACACATAAGAAACACACAATTTAATAAATAGTATCATTAATGATTTGCAAGGCGGACTGCCCGCCACCTTTTGACACTCCTACTTTCCTTCATCATTTCACCCAACTTAACCTTTTCTCCTTTATTCTTCTATTTTCCAACTCTTTCTATCACCCACAAAAACAAAAAAGGGCGTTAAAAACATTGCCTTTATAATCATTATCATAAACTTAAAAAAAAAAAATAATGATATCAATGAATATAAAAATTTTTCTCAATAATCTAAACTAAAGTTTTGGCCAACAACAACATCTAATATTTCAATCTTTTTTAATATTACATATCAGATTTTTTGTTAGATATTAATCAATCAGAATAAAGTTTTTTATTTTCTATAATTTTTTTTAAATTAATATTATCGAAATCTAACAAATAAAGTCTTAACATTTTCAACATTTAATATTTCAATAAAATCAACAATCTCCTTTTATATCATATTTCAAATATTTTTGTTAGATATCAATGGATTTAGATATTATTTTCCTTGATTTTTTTTTATAAATTAATTTTTATTATTTTTTTTCCGTTAAAAATCATTGAAATCTAACAATAAATTTAAACAATATCCTCGATGGTGAGGGTGGTGGAGCCTTGGTGGGATTGGTGACTCAGCACCGCCAAGCGGGCTTCCGTCTCCAAGGCAAGGCGGCCATCAGCCACCACCACCTCCGTCATTCCCTCGGATTCTTCCTCAGCTGAGTCCTCCTCGGCGTCAAAACTCCCAAAGGAGCGGACCCAAGCAACAAGCAGGAGTCCCTGGGCGAACCACCACCAGTACTCCGCGTCCTTTAGCTCAGCAACGATGGAGGTGAGCCCGAAGGCGTCCACCACCGGCTGAACCTGCAGGTTGTACAGGAGTACCATGGCGTGACTCGCCCAGTTGTCGCCCCACGTCATGTGGACGGAGAACCACAGCTGGGAAAGCTTCCCCAGACTCATTGGATGCCAGTGAGCAAGGATGGGGAGGATCAAGACGCAGAAGAGCATCACACCTTCCCACACCAGTTCAGCAGCAAACCAACCGTCTCCAGCCCGCGGCCCGTTCAGGTAGCCGTACAGGAGGGTGGCCAGGTCTCCGACCACCACCAGCACCACCACCAACACCTTGCACAGGCGGAGCATCACAGATTGCATTGATCTGTTCATGTAACAATTCATTGCTGAAATCTTACTTGCTTCTATAGACCACCTGTCAAACCTGCGATGCCGAGAATATAGGGGTAGTTGTTTATGAAGCAGGTCCAACCTGATTGCACACTACCTCCAACCTCTTCATGTGATAGGGCACGGCACGACGCTATCATCAGTCAGCTTGGAGTTAATTTACAAGATTCATATTGAAGTTAATTTTCTAGTTTCAGGTTGGATTTAGTAACCAAGTGTAATATATGCTACTTTAATATTTTGATCTGCTGGGTTTTGACAGATAGTGAAATCGTTATATAGACAATGTCATTACTATACTGTGAGAGTAGATCCGCGATGATAGGTGAGCACCACCTAACAACAACGATGACTGACTTCTCGCTGTCCCACATCATCCTATGTGTGTGTGTGTGCACCTGCCCCACCACACGCCACGCCCTGACCGTGTTCATGTGGTGATGAAGCAGCGGGGGGGGGGGGGGGGGGGGCACCTGCTGGTTCACGTTCCGCCGCAAGGTGGCTACGGTCCGCCTGCACCGTGCCAGCTGGAGGCAGGTGTGCGAGCACGTGTGTGTGAACGAGTCCCAGCAGGTGGCGTGGATGGACGTGCCCGTCCTGCTGGTGAGGGCAGGCAGGCAGCAGCTGGACATCAAGCTGTACTGCCTGCGGGGCCGCACCGTGCAGCACAAGGCCATTTTCAACATCTAATATTTCAATCTCCTTTAATATTACATATCAGATTTTTTGCTAGATATTAATCAATTAAAATAAAGATTTTTCTATAAATTTTTTTATTAATGTT
>JAXIVD010000533.1:22500-35000 GCA_036785275.1 Cancer borealis | reverse complement strand
AATATAAACTTTTTTTTTCAATTTTCTAAACCAAAGTTTTGGCCAACATCTAATATTTCAATCGCCTTCAATATTACATATCAGATTTTTTGTTAGATTTTAATCAATTAAAATAAAGATTTTTCTATAGTTTTTTTTTATTGATATTTTTGAAATCTAACAAAAAAATGGCTTAACATTTTCAAAATTTAATATTTCAATAAAATCAACAATCTCCTTTTATATTATATTTCAAATATTTTTATTAATTATCAATGGATTTAAATATTTTTCCTTAATTTTTTATTTAATATTTTTTCCATTAAATATCATTGAAATAAAAAAACTAAAGTATAAAACATTTTCAATCTTTAATGTTACAATAAATTTAAACAATATCCTCGATGGCGAGGGTGGTGGAGCCTTGGTGGGATTGGTGACTCAGCACCCCCAGTTGGCTGACCTGCAGGACCGCCAAGCGGGCTTCCGTCTCCAAGGCGAGGCGGCCATCAGCCACCACCACCTCCGTCATTCCCTCGGATTCATCCTCAGCTGAGTCCTCCTCGGCGTCAAAACTCCCAAAGGAGCGGACCCAAGCAACAAGCAGGAGTCCCTGGGCGAACCACCACCAGTACTCCGCGTCCTTTAGCTCAACAACGATGGAGGTGAGCCCGAAGGCGTCCACCACCGGCTGAACCTGCAGGTTGTACAGGAGTACCATGGCGTGACTCGCCCAGTTGTCGCCCCACGTCATGTGGACGGAGAACCACAGCTGGGAAAGCTTCCCCAGACTCATTGGATGCCAGTGAGCAAGGATGGGGAGGATCAAGACGCAGAAGAGCATCACACCTTCCCACACCAGCTCAGCAGCAAACCAACCGTCTCCAGCCCGCGGCCCGTTGAGGTAGCCGTACAGGAGGGTGGCCAGGTCTCCGACCACCACCAGCACCACCACCAACACCTTGCACAGGCGGAGCATCACAGATTGCATTGATCTGTTCATGTAACAATTCATTGCTGAATTTTTACTTGCTTCTATAGACCACCTGTCAAACCTGCGATGCCGAGAATATAGGGGTAGTTGTTTTTGAAGCAGGTCCAACCTGATTGCACACTACCTCCAACCTCTTCATGTGAGGGCACGGCACGACGCTATCATCAGTCAGCTTGGAGTTAATTTACAAGATTCATATTGAAGTTAATTTTCTAGTTTCAGATTGGATTTAGTAACCAAGTGTAATATATGCTACTTTAATATTTTGATCTGCTGGGTTTTGACAAATAGTGAAATCGTTATATAGACAATGTCATTACAATACTGTGAGAGTAGATCCGCGATGCTAGGTGAGCACCACGCTAACTTAAAAACAACGATGACTGACTCCTCGTTGTCCCACATCACCCTGTGTGTGTGTGTGTGTGTGTGTGTGTGTGTGTGTGTGTGTGTGTGTGTGTGTGTGTGTGTGTGTGTGTGTGTGTGTGTGTGTGTGTGTGTGTGTGTGTGTGTGTGTGTGTGTGTGTGTGTGTGTGTGTGTGTGTGTGTGTGTGTGTGTGTGTGTGTGTGTGTGTGTGTGCACCTGCCCCACCACATGCCGCGCCCTGACCGTTTGCGTGTGGTGATGCTGGTTCACGTTCTGCCTCAAGGTGGCTACGTGCCAGCCGTGCCAGCTGGAGGTAGGTGTGCGACAGGTGGCGTGGATGGACGTGCCCGCTCTGCTGGTGAGGGCAGACAGGCAGCAGCTGGACCTCAAGCTGTACTGCGGCTGCCTGCAGGACCGCATCGTGCAGCACTTGGCTGTTGGCTCATTCCAAAACTTAATGCAACGCGTGCACAACGGTGAACTTGCACTCAACCTGCACTACGCCGGCTGTACTGCACTCAAGGCTCCATCCCAGGCCGTGCACGAGGCTGACGTGCAGCACGTGCACCAGCAGGATGCCGCTCACCACATGCATAGTGACGTGCATAGTGACGAGGCCGGGACGCACCAAGACTTGGCAGCGTGCAAGGCTGACACTGTGTGTGTGGTGCACGAGAGTGTGCACGATGAGGCCACCGTGTCCGTGCACGATGAAGCCACCGTGTCCGTGCACGATGAAGCCGCCGTGCCCGAGCACGATAGGACCGCCGTGCCCGAGCACGATGAAACCTCCGTGGCCGTGCTGTGTGTTGGTGACGGCATGAAGCACCACGCCGGGGACGGGAACGTGCTGGAGGCCGAGGAGTGCGATTGGACGATGGCCAAGAAGGAAAGGAAAAATAAGAAGGCCACCATGTCCGAAATGGGAAAGCTGAAGGTGGAAAGGGCAAGTGAAGGTGACGGAGGTGAAGGTGAACCAAGGCCGCACAGCAGTAAGTAACAAGACGCAGCACGTACAGGCCCGGAATGTTCGTGTGAAGGCCGCGGCAGGCTCCGTGCGACAATCTTGGGAGGAGCAGGTTGTGGAGTTCTGCCTCACAGTGGCGCCGGCCATGCGGCACCACATCATCGGCCCGAAGGGCTGCAGAGGGAGCAGCACGTGGTGGCCTCCGTGAGGGTTGAGCCACACCAGCGGCGCCACATCATCGGGTCTGGGGGCGCCACCCTCATCATGCTACACGCACACTTCCCTCACGTGCTGGTGAAGATCCCGGGGCACCAAGATCACCACGCACGCATTGTGTGCGTGCACGGCCCGCGGGGCAGCGTGGCGCAGGCCATGTCCTGCATCAACGACATCCTGCACCAGCCGGAGGCGGATAAGGCCAAGGCTTGACCAAAACCACCACCACCACCACCACGCCATCACCACAAACACTGTGGCGGCTGAACCAAACCAAAACTAAACTAAACAAACGAATTGTTTTTGACAACGGCTACAACTGGACAATGTTAATGGATCTTTATGAAATAATTGTACTTTTCACAATGGCATTAATTCGACAATATTAATGGAATTGTTTTATTTTCGTCATTAACTGGACAAGAAAAATAGATTTTATTTATTATATGATCAATTTTGATAAATTTATGAAAAAAAGTATTGTCCGCAACCTTTACTTTATAAATTAATTGTACTTTGTTATAATATATTAACAAGCATAATGAATGGTTTCTTGAACTCATTATAATGAAATAACACTTAATGAATGTATTTGTTATGCAAGGACACACACACACACACACACACACACACACACACACACACACACACACACACACACACACACACACACACACACACACACACACACACACACACACACACACACACACAAACACACGCGGTTAGTGAATCTGTATTCCTAGTGTCGTATTTGGTCCTGGGCAACTTGGTAGAAGATTAACATATATACAGATTGTACATATATACAGATGAATACACAAATGTTGATAATGTATCAACTTTACCACATCAAAGAAAGTTTTATTCCCACAATAAACACACAAATAATAACATTGCTTATAATATATTGTTACTTATTCTTGTCAATGTACATGCGATGGTGGTATAGTGGTGAGCATAGCTGCCTTCCAAGCAGTTGACCCGGGTTCGATTCCCGGCCATCGCAATGATGGAACATTTTGCTCATTTTGCATTCCTATGATAGATCAAGTTGAGTGGCAGTCACCGATGCACTGTTGTATGGATGACTCAGAAACAAGCCTATAGTGTGAGACGTCTGGCAGATCATGTTTTCTAAAGTAAAGGCTGGAGAGAGTTTATAGCCGGAGGAAAGAAGCGGTAGCAGGAGTGGAAGGTGAGGGAGTACATAGTACATAGGAGTACATAGGAGAGACGAGTGACAGGAGGCCTTGTGACCTATGGCGAGGTCACTCGTTTAACTACGCTACAAAACTAAGATACTATAGAGTAAGAGGTAAGGATAGAACAGATGAAGGCTTCTCCTCACCCACCAGCCCCTCCGGCGTTACCCGGCAGGTAAAAGAACGAAGAAAAACACTTCGTTTATTGAAAGCGACAAACGAGGAAATTTTATATAGGAAAGATGGAAAAATAGAAAGGCTAATCTAAATCAATGTAACACTACCGCGGGACAAAGTTTAAAAGCCGAATTCCTTATAATACTTGTCTAATCGATTTTTAAAGGCGACAATCGTGTTAGCTTGAAGTATAGATGCTGTAGTTTATTCCAAAAGTCAATTACCCGTATATTAAAAAAGTTATTTTTTTTTCGCAAATCGGTATTGAAACGTTGTCCTTTAATCTTTAAGCCATTATTTTGCGTTATCAGTTGTGATGAGAGCTCGAAGAAATGTTCAAGGTTTATGTGATCTATATTCTTTATTATCTTGAAGGTTTCAATCAGATCACCTCTGATTCGACGGTCTTTTAGGGAAAACATATCTAATCTTTTCAGACGCTCTTCATAAGACAAGCCACAAAAGCCTGGAACTAGTTTAGTTGCTCGTCTTTGCACGCTCTCTAGTTTATTTTCATTTTTTAGATAGCACGGCGACCAAAACTGGACTGCATATTCTAAGTGGGGTCTCACTAACGAAGTATAAAGACGCGTTATGACTTCCGGATTCTTACATTGAAAATTACGTGCAATAAATCCAAGCATAATGTTAGCTTTTCGACTAGCAGCCAAACATTTTATGCCATTTTTCAAATCGCTTTTTACTAGTACTCCTAGATCCTTTTCTTCTTCAACTTTCATTAAATTTTGTGACTGTAATTTATAATTATGCTTTCGATTATTGAAACCAACGTGCATTACTTTACATTTATCTTTATTAAATTTCAAAAGCCATTTATCACTCCAGGTACTTAAGTTGTCTAAATCCTGCTGTATGACCTTACAGTCGTCAATCGTGAGTGCTTTACCACCTATTTTGGTATCGTCAGCGAACTTGGATATTTTAGTAGTAATGCCGCTGTCTAAATCATTATATATATATATATATATATATATATATATATATATATATATATATATATATATATATATATATATATATATATATATATATATATCAAGAAGAGTAAAGGACCCAAAACAGACCCCTGTGGAACTCCACTAGAAACATGGAGCCAATCGGAGGCTTCACCATTAATCACAACTCGCTGCTTCCGACCCGTTAGCCAGCTATCTATCCACGAACACAACTGATCTCCCATTCCGTGAGCTTTTAGTTTGATCAAAAGACGCTTGTGTGGCACGGTATCAAACACTTTTCTGAAATCGAGATAAATAATATCAGAAGGAACTCGCTCGTCGTAATTTGAGAAGACATAGTTATAAAATTCCAACAGATTTGTGAGACAAGATCTGTTGTTTCGAAAGCCATGTTGAGTGTTTAATATCAGATTGTGATTATCTAGGAAAGATGTAATTTTATCTCTGATAATTTTTTCAAGAATTTTGATAACTACAGAAGTAAGACTGATGGGTCTATAATTACCAGCTTCGCATTTGTTACTTTTCTTGAATATCGGTGTGACATTTGCACATTTCCAAAGACTTGGCACTGATCTTTCCTGAAGGGATTTGTTAAAGAGTAATTTCAAGGGTAGCAAAAGTTAATCTTGGCACTCTAGTAATAATCTCGCTGATAATTGATCGGCACCTGTACTTTTATTTGAGTCTAAGTTTCTTAAATATTTAACTATATGGCTTTCAGTTATTTCATCAATTTTCAACATTTCATTTTCGGATCTTCTAAACATGTAATTTACAATCGGCAGTGATAAAACAATTCGGTGATAAAACACACTATGGAAAAAGGTATTTAGAATTTTAGCCATATTTTTACAATCACTCACAAGTCTGTTGTTAACATCTTTTATAGGGCCAACTTTATCTTTTACAGTTTTCTTACTACGTATGTACTGATAGAACTTTTTAGGATTTGTTTTCGATTGCTGCGATATACTAATTTCAAGGTTATGTTTCGCTTTTTTAATTACCTTCTCACAGTGCCTTTTGGTAGCAATGTAGTGCATGAAGTCATCATCTGATTTAGATCTTTTATAAATCGCATAGGCTTTCTTTTTTCTATTTATGATGACTTTTATGTCATTTGTCATCCATTGAGGGTTTTTCGTACCATTTACGTGCTTTTTTTACTTTAGGGATCCATTTACTTTCAACTTGGAGTAGAATATCAATAAAACGATTGCACATTTGTTCAGCATTATTGCAAATAAAAAAGTCTCGCCAATTTATTTTCTGCAACTCAGTTTTAAGCCCTAATATGTTTCCCTTTTTGTAATTTGGGACCAAAAGCGTATTTTCTTTCACGTCAATCTCGCAACTGACTTTACATCGAATGATTTTGTGATCACTATTTGATAGAATCTCGCCAACTTCACAAGTATCAATAAGATCGGGTCTAAGGCTAAAATTAAATCTAATATATTGTTATCTAGAGTTGGCTCACTTACAAATTGGGAAAAGTAAAGCCTTTTCATTAGCTTAAGTAGTCGAGATCCCTCATTGTCTGATGTGAATAGTCTCCAATTGATATGTGGCAAATTGAAATCCCCGCATATTATTGAGTTCTTTGTTTTTATTACGGTTTCTATTTCGTCATATAACAATTTATTGTTTTCAAGCGTCATTTTAGGTGGTCGATAGATCGTTGCAATTATCAAATACTTTTTATTAATCTTGATCTTTACATATACAGATTCGTACGCTGGTCTGTTTTCCTTGTTTATTTCTGTGGCATTGATAGTATCTTTTATGTATAACATGACTCCACCTCCTCTTTTATTTTCTCTACAATCTAGATACATGTTGTAACCGGAGATATTGACTTCTCGGTGATGCTAACGATATCCGGCTTTTCAGACATTACATAAGCTACGAGCTCGTCTCGTTTCTTAATAATGCTTCGTGCATTGGTATAAAACAAATTTAGACCCTTTATTGTCTTCATACGCTTTTCAGCTGACCCGGTACGCGATCCACCTACTGAAAATCCTCATTTCTGGAGTATCCAGCAATGGGCATGGACACCTCTGCCATACCTATTTCCTCTTCCTGCCTTACTACATTCTGAGTTTCGGGAGCTGTGTGACTGTTGTCAGCTACGCTGTCAACAGTCACCTCATTAGCTACGCTAGTCGTGTCCTCATCAGCTGTGCCCCCATTTCCTGCTACAGGGGGGCGAGGTATACCAGCTAAACACTCGCCTATAACTCTACCTAACCTCGCCTTTCCCACACAATTTAGGTATATGCCGTCACGAGCATACAGCGTCTTGTCCAAACAAAAGTGGTGCCACAAATCGAAGAAATGCATATCTTCCTGCCTGCAAAGCGCCTCTACCTCACGATTTACAACCGACATTCTTTTAAAAATCGCAGGTCCAACATCATATCGGGGAATGATGCCACACACTGCTACCTTTCTTCGCCTAGTAGCAAATTCCCTAAGCATAGCCCGATACTTATCTACAATGTCGGTTGCAGTGTCACAGCGAAGGTTGTTCGTACCCACAACAGTCACGAACATCGAGTCCTCCGTGGAGTTTTCTACTAAGTAGTCCACTCTCTCTGTGATATCCTCTATCTTTTGGCCAGGGTAGCACCTATATTTCCTCCTAGGTTTCTCCCTACAAAATTCGTTCCCTTGGCCTCGAACAAGGCTATCCCCAAGCAACATTACATCTGGCTCGGGTTCAGCCTCTTCTTGCAGAGCTGCAAACCTATTCTGCAAAGGAACAGTTGCGCTGTCAAAACTATGAGCACTGGTCTTTCTACCACTCCTCACAACTGTAAAGCCGTCACCTGAACTATTCTCAACAGTGCTGGCATTTTCTTGAATTTTTCCTGTACTTTCAACAGCTTTACCAACCTGTGCTAGTCTTTTCACCTCTTGTAGCTCGTCTTTCAGAAGAGCTACCTCCTGCCTCAATTCCTTTATTTCTGCCAGTGCTGCAGCCTGACAATTGCAAAACAGGCAACATAGTTGGCTGTTTTGCTGAACAAAAACTCCAGGACAAAAGAGTTTCCGCAGCTGGAACACGCAAAACGAGTAGCTTTCGGCATAATGAACACAGGTGATACTAAGTTCAGTACAGTAGGTAAATGTATAGGGAGCGATTTGAGCAGCGAAAACAATCTAAACTTTTTTCTGACCAACTTTTTCTAGAACGGGATTAGGTGGTGAATTTCTCTCGCAAAATGCCGCGCCCGCCTAGTGGCATCGAATATTCATCCTGTTCAGAAGGACACCTCCCTTATACTGTCCTACCAACTCAAGTGTCACCACGAGGTTGGGTTGTCCCGAACGTGCCGCAGCTCCCAACTGAGCAGCACTCGTGATCAGAAACCTGATCACGGATTTCCCGCCAGGAGTGACAATAGGAGAAATCCCCTTACTTATTTTTACTAATTCGATACCACCGGCCAAGTTCTTAGCTCTGGTCTTCAAGGGATATCCAACTAAAGCTAGCAACGTTTTCCAAGATTTTCGGTTGGCTAGGACTCCACCCAGGCTGCAAAGCTCTCTCACCAAAGAGCATTGCAACCTTTAAAACACCAAAGAGCGGTCCACAGGCGCTGATCAAGCCTTACAGAACAGCGTGAGCACTTACAGGGGCATAAATAGCAACTCACAATTTATGGGTCCCCAGTCCTCCTGGAGCCCCTCTAGCTCAAGCCTCTACCCACCTGGGAGTGCTAAATGACGTTGTTTATAGAGGTTCCAAAGCCTCTCTTCATACGCATGAGAAAGCCGTATGGTCCTTATATGTAGATAGGATAGAGGAAGGAGAGAAAAAAAGAGAAAGATAGAATGTGATTTTAGGTCGGAGTTTCCTTCTCCTAGCCTTTGCCTAAAGAGGCTAGCCCTACAAGGCAGCAGGGGCCCAGAGCGGACCAGGGAGCAATGATGGCTAGGGTGTAGCTCCACGTTCACCAAAATCGCAGATCTCCCGAACTGCAACCCCATCACCGGCTGCAGTTTAAGCTCTTACCCAGGGAGGAGGAGGAGGAGGAGGAGGAGGAGGAGGAGGAGGAGGAAGAAGAGGAACGTGAGGAGAGGGGAGGAGGGAAAGCAGCACGGCATGCCTTGTACAAAGAGCATCACGACCCTCCCTGCCTTAGCGAAGGTGTTACTTGGTTGTGTTTTGTTTTTGGAGAAAACAATTCCTTGAACATTCTTAAGGAGGTGATATGAAGCTCTGGAAGGGTGGGTTGGAGGAGGAACCCATGGTGTGGGACGCTCTGAGCTGCATGGCTGGTGGTGGTGGTGGTGGTGGTGGTGTGTGTGTGTGTATGTGTGTGTGTGTGTGTGTGTGTGTGTGTGTGTGTGTGCATGTGTGTGTGTGTGTGTGTGTATGTGTGTGTGTGTGTGTGTGTGTGTGTGTGTGTGTGTGTGTGTGTGTGTGTGTGTGTGTGTGTGTGTGTGTCTTCTTTTCATTATTATCATCATAATCAATAATATAATTATCATCATCGTTATATGTGCAAATGAGACATGTAACATATAACAAGAAACAGGATGAATTGTACAAGAGATAATAAAAAGTAAATGGAGTGCAGGAAAAGTTCAAGGAGTTAAGGGAAATACGAGGAGGCTTAAGGGAAACATGCACGAGAGGAATTGAAAGTTTAAGGCAAGGCAAGGATACAGAAAAGGTGAAGTAGCTGGAATGTAAAGAATAATGTTCAAGCGTTATTAAGAAGGTTTTCTTTATGAACATCAGCGTAAATATGGACATTATGTGAAGGTGATTAGCAATGTGAGGTGAGAGGACAGTTTATGGATCCACTGGACAGGACATTCTAATTAGTGAGAATAATGACTGTGTTGCTGCTGATGACGATGATGTTATTCAAAGTTGTACTAATGTGTGTAAAAAGTAATTACATTTGTAAAATAATAATTGAAAAAGCAGTACAAGAGAAATAATAAAAAACAATATTAGTTTGTATCCTTAAACATTTATTTAAACTAAAAAACAATACAGTATTAATTTTCTAAATCATTGAAAGACACCAAGGCATTACATGCTAAAGAAATAATAATCAATGAATATAAACTTTTTTTTTCAATTTTCTAAACCAAAGTTTTGGCCAACATCTAATATTTCAATCTCCTTTAATATTACATATCAGATTTTTTGTTAGATTTTAATCAATTAAAATAAAGATTTTTCTATAGTTTTTTTTTAATGATATTTTTGAAATCTAACAAAAAAATGGCTTAACATTTTCAACATTTAATATTTCAATAAAATCAACAATCTCCTTTTATATTATATTTCAAATATTTTTGTTAATTATCAATGGATTTAAATATTTTTCCTTAATTTTTTATTTAATATTTTTTCCATTAAATATCATTGAAATAAAAAAACTAAAGTATAAAACATTTTCAACCTTTAATGTTACAATAAATTTAAACAATATCCTCGATGGCGAGGGTGGTGGAGCCTTGGTGGGATTGGTGACTCAGCACCCCCAGTTGGCTGACCTGCAGGACCGCCAAGCGGGCTTCCGTCTCCAAGGCAAGGCGGCCATCAGCCACCACCACCTCCGTCATTCCCTCGGATTCTTCCTCAGCTGAGTCCTCCTCGGCGTCAAAACTCCCAAAGGAGCGGACCCAAGCAACAAGCAGGAGTCCCTGGGCGAACCACCACCAGTACTCCGCGTCCTTTAGCTCAGCAACGATGGAGGTGAGCCCGAAGGCGTCCACCACCGGCTGAACCTGCAGGTTGTACAGGAGTACCATGGCGTGACTCGCCCAGTTGTCGCCCCACGTCATGTGGACGGAGAACCACAGCTGGGAAAGCTTCCCCAGACTCATTGGATGCCAGTGAGCAAGGATGGGGAGGATCAAGACGCAGAAGAGCATCACACCTTCCCACACCAGCTCAGCAGCAAACCAACCGTCTCCAGCCCGCGGCCCGTTGAGGTAGCCGTACAGGAGGGTGGCCAGGTCTCCGACCACCACCAGCACCACCACCAACACCTTGCACAGGCGGAGCATCACAGATTGCATTGATCTGTTCATGTAACAATTCATTGCTGAATTTTTACTTGCTTCTATAGACCACCTGTCAAACCTGCGATGCCGAGAATATAGGGGTAGTTGTTTTTGAAGCAGGTCCAACCTGATTGCACACTACCTCCAACCTCTTCATGTGATAGGACACGGCACGACGCTATCATCAGTCAGCTTGGAGTTAATTTACAAGATTCATCTTGAAGTTAATTTTCTAGTTTCAGATTGGATTTAGTAACCAAGTGTAATATATGCTACTTTAATATTTTGATCTGCTGGGTTTTGACAAATAGTGAACTCGTTATATAGACAATGTCATTACAATACTGTGAGAGTATATCCGCGATGCTAGGTGAGCACCACGCTAAATTAAAAACAACGATGACTGACTCCTCGCTGTCCCACATCACCCTGTGTGTGTGTGTGTGTGTGTGTGTGTGTGTGTGTGTGTGTGTGTGTGTGTGTGTGTGTGTGTGTGTGTGTGTGTGTGTGTGTGTGTGTGTGTGTGTGTGTGTGTGTGTGTGTGTGTGTGTGCACCTGCCCCACCACATGCCGCGCCCTGACCGTTTGCGTGTGGTGATGCTGGTTCACGTTCTGCCTCAAGGTGGCTACGTGCCAGCCGTGCCAGCTGGAGGTAGGTGTGCGACAGGTGGCGTGGATGGACGTGCCCGCCCTGCTGGTGAGGGCAGACAGGCAGCAGCTGGACCTCAAGCTGTACTGCGGCTGCCTGCAGGACCGCATCGTGCAGCACTTGGCTGTTGGCTCATTCCAAAATTTAATGCAACGCGTGCACAACGGTGAACTTGCACTCAACCTGCACTACGCCGGCTGTACTGCACTCAAGGCTCCATCCCAGGCCGTGCACGAGGCTGACGTGCAGCACGTGCACCAGCAGGATGCCGCTCACCACGTGCATAGTGACGTGCATAGTGACGAGGCTGGGACGCACCAAGACTTGGCAGCGTGCAAGGCTGACACTGTGTGTGTGGTGCACGAGAGTGTGCACGATGAGGCCACCGTGTCCGTGCACGATGAAGCCACCGTGTCCGTGCACGATGAAGCCGCCGTGCCCGAGCACGATAGGGCCGCCGTGCCCGAGCACGATGAAACCTCCGTGGCCGTGCTGTGTGTTGGTGACGGCATGAAGCACCACGCCGGGGACGGGGACGTGCTGGAGGCCGAGGAGTGCGATTGGACGATGGCCAAGAAGGAAAGGAAAAATAAGAAGGCCACCATGTCCGAAATGGGAAAGCTGAAGGTGGAAAGGGCAAGTGAAGGTGACGGAGGTGAAGGTGAACCAAGGCCGCACAACAGTAAGTAACAAGACGCAGCACGTACAGGCCCGGAATGTTCGTGTGAAGGCCGCGGCAGGCTCCGTGCGACAATCTTGGGAGGAGCAGGTTGTGGAGTTCTGCCTCACAGTGGCGCCGACCATGCGGCACCACATCATCGGCCCGAAGGGCTGCAGAGGGAGCAGCACGTGGTGGCCTCCGTGAGGGTTGAGCCACACCAGCGGCGCCACATCATCGGGTCTGGGGGCGCCACCCTCATCATG
>JAXIVD010000533.1:15000-17500 GCA_036785275.1 Cancer borealis | reverse complement strand
ACAAACAAATTCAAACTATAGCAATAAAAAAGAAATAGTTGTAATGTCAAAACATGCCAAGATTCTAGGTCTCACACTCTCAAGGCACGGATACAACAAACACGTAACCGATATTAAAAACAAAGCCAATGTTGCCCTTTCCACAATTAGAAGATTTCATCATTTAAAAAGTAATATAAAACTACACCTAGTTAAGGTTTGCATACTACCAATTCTAACCTACCCTACATACCCATTAAATTCTATTTCTAAAACTTCAGTACTTGCTTTATCAAACAGATCTCTCAGATTCGCTTTCAATGAAAAATAACCATATACAAAGACAACAGAGGAACTACATCAATTAGCGAAAGTGAACCCAATAATTACCACCCTATACGAAAGAGGAAACAGAATAAAGAACAAACTCATATATAATATAAAAGATCCAACATATATTGATCTAATAACAAACCATGAAGACACACAAGATTACAACTGGTTTAGAAAACCAACATCAATATTAAATAAAGACAAACCTCCTCCCATATTTACAACCCTTGTCGAGGATTAACAAACACATAAGAAACACACAATTTAATAAATAGTATCATTAATGATTTGCAAGGCGGACTGCCCGCCACCTTTTGACACTCCTACTTTCCTTCATCATTTCACCCAACTTAACCTTTTCTCCTTTATTCTTCTATTTTCCAACTCTTTCTATCACCCACAAAAACAAAAAAGGGCGTTAAAAACATTGCCTTTATAATCATTATCATAAACTTAAAAAAAAAAAATAATGATATCAATGAATATAAAAATTTTTCTCAATAATCTAAACTAAAGTTTTGGCCAACAACAACATCTAATATTTCAATCTTTTTTAATATTACATATCAGATTTTTTGTTAGATATTAATCAATCAGAATAAAGTTTTTTATTTTCTATAATTTTTTTTAAATTAATATTATCGAAATCTAACAAATAAAGTCTTAACATTTTCAACATTTAATATTTCAATAAAATCAACAATCTCCTTTTATATCATATTTCAAATATTTTTGTTAGATATCAATGGATTTAGATATTATTTTCCTTGATTTTTTTTTATAAATTAATTTTTATTATTTTTTTTCCGTTAAAAATCATTGAAATCTAACAATAAATTTAAACAATATCCTCGATGGTGAGGGTGGTGGAGCCTTGGTGGGATTGGTGACTCAGCACCGCCAAGCGGGCTTCCGTCTCCAAGGCAAGGCGGCCATCAGCCACCACCACCTCCGTCATTCCCTCGGATTCTTCCTCAGCTGAGTCCTCCTCGGCGTCAAAACTCCCAAAGGAGCGGACCCAAGCAACAAGCAGGAGTCCCTGGGCGAACCACCACCAGTACTCCGCGTCCTTTAGCTCAGCAACGATGGAGGTGAGCCCGAAGGCGTCCACCACCGGCTGAACCTGCAGGTTGTACAGGAGTACCATGGCGTGACTCGCCCAGTTGTCGCCCCACGTCATGTGGACGGAGAACCACAGCTGGGAAAGCTTCCCCAGACTCATTGGATGCCAGTGAGCAAGGATGGGGAGGATCAAGACGCAGAAGAGCATCACACCTTCCCACACCAGTTCAGCAGCAAACCAACCGTCTCCAGCCCGCGGCCCGTTCAGGTAGCCGTACAGGAGGGTGGCCAGGTCTCCGACCACCACCAGCACCACCACCAACACCTTGCACAGGCGGAGCATCACAGATTGCATTGATCTGTTCATGTAACAATTCATTGCTGAAATCTTACTTGCTTCTATAGACCACCTGTCAAACCTGCGATGCCGAGAATATAGGGGTAGTTGTTTATGAAGCAGGTCCAACCTGATTGCACACTACCTCCAACCTCTTCATGTGATAGGGCACGGCACGACGCTATCATCAGTCAGCTTGGAGTTAATTTACAAGATTCATATTGAAGTTAATTTTCTAGTTTCAGGTTGGATTTAGTAACCAAGTGTAATATATGCTACTTTAATATTTTGATCTGCTGGGTTTTGACAGATAGTGAAATCGTTATATAGACAATGTCATTACTATACTGTGAGAGTAGATCCGCGATGATAGGTGAGCACCACCTAACAACAACGATGACTGACTTCTCGCTGTCCCACATCATCCTATGTGTGTGTGTGTGCACCTGCCCCACCACACGCCACGCCCTGACCGTGTTCATGTGGTGATGAAGCAGCGGGGGGGGGGGGGGGGGGGGGGGGGGCACCTGCTGGTTCACGTTCCGCCGCAAGGTGGCTACGGTCCGCCTGCACCGTGCCAGCTGGAGGCAGGTGTGCGAGCACGTGTGTGTGAACGAGTCCCAGCAGGTGGCGTGGATGGACGTGCCCGTCCTGCTGGTGAGGGCAGGCAGGCAGCAGCTGGACATCAAGCTGTACTGCCTGCGGGGCCGCACCGTGCAGCACAAGGCCATTTTCAACATCTAATATTTCAATCTCCTTTAATATTACATATCAGATTTTTTGCTAGAT
>JAXIVD010000533.1:0-10000 GCA_036785275.1 Cancer borealis | reverse complement strand
AAATCCCGCTTGTCGCCAGACCCTGTAAAGAAGACAGTAGGAGAAATATATAAATAGGGGGGATGTATAATTTAGTATGAGAGGTGTCCTGACACTCCTCTTTTGAAAGAGTTTAAGTCATAGGCAGGTGGAAAAACAGACAAAGGAAGAGAGTTTCAGAGTTTACCAGTGTAAGGAATGAAAGAGTGAAGATACTGGTTAACTCTTGCATTAGGTAGATGGACAGAATAAGGATGAGCAGAAGTAGAGAGTCTTGTGCAGCGAGGCCGCGGGAGGGGGGGAGGCATGCAGTTAGCAAGTTCAGAAAAGCAGTCAGCATGAAAATAACAGTAGAAGATAGATAAAGAAGCAACATTGCGGCGGTGACTTAAAAAATCTGCCTCATACTCTCAGTAATTATATGGTTGTTATGACTGGGTGAGGCTCGTCACGTCCTGCTGTGCTTACATCTGCAGATCAACAGGTGGAAACAGGTGGATGCGTTTCCGTGACAGTTATGTACAATGATGAGATATGCCTGCAGTGTTGTCAGGCTGGTGCTAGTGATTGTACTATTATTTATCACATAAAATTCTCCATAATAATGCTGGGCTGAATCATCAGGATTTGATGACTTTTGATAGCCGAATGTTCTAAGCGATGGTGGTATAGTGGTGAGCATAGCTGCCTTCCAAGCAGTTGACCCGGGTTCGATTCCCGGCCATCGCATGATTGCTGTATCAACAGTTTTACACTTGGCTGAGATATATGTGTATGTGTATGAGTGTGTGTGTGTGTGTGTGTGTGTGTGTGTATGTGATGTGTGTGTGTGTGTGTGTGTGTGTGTGTGTGTGTGTGTGTGTGTGTGTGTGTGTGTGTGTGTGTGTGTGTTGCTGTTATGTGTAGTACAGATGTTGATAGTATGTACATAGATATGGTGTGACGCGTGTGTCTGGGAACATTGACACCTGTGTGCTGGGCCAAGGATGGGCCGCCTGGCAAACCTTTTATTGATGTTTCCTTCTTGGCCCTTTTTTTTTTTTCAAATAGAATTTTTTTTGTACTAATACTTGTACTTAGCTATTAGGCCTTCGCAGGCTGCCTGGATGCTTGTCAGCAGCGGTGAGACAGTGCTGCAGTGCTCGCCAGCCTCGGACCCACTACTAGGGCCCTTTCCTCTCTTTCCCTCTCCCCATCCGCCGAATCCCTTTTCTCTATTCCTTCTCTCCTTCCTGTTTCTTCTCTTCTTCTGTCTTTCTCTCCTCTTCGTTGATTCAGCTTTCTTTATCGATTTTTTCTTTTATTCTCTTTTCACCTCTCTTTCCCCTTTCTCCCTCCTCCTCCTCCTCCTCCTCCTCCTCCTCCTCCTCCTTCTCCTCCTTCTCCTCCTCCTCCTCCTCCTCCTCCTCCTCCACCTCCTCCTCCACTTCCTCCTCCTCTTCCTCTTCCTCTTTCTCCTACTCCTCCTCCTCCTCCTCTTTCACTGACTCCTTCAGTTTCCATCCCCCTCTTCCTCCTCCCATCCCTTCCCTCCATCTCTGTGTCTCCCACCGCTCTCTGCCTCGCCTCACGCCTGGCTCACCTCCGCCGCCACAGTCACACCAACATGATGGTCACCCTGCCGCCAGCCGCCGCCTCGCTGCTCCTCACGGTTCCTCTCATTCTCTCTCCGTTCCTAGTTGTTCCCAGCCTCTTGGTGCGCCCTACGCTCTTCCCCGAATATCAAGACGTTCGGCAAGATTTCAAAGATACTTCTCCCGCCCCAAGTGTGCTTCGGGAGGCACCATCACCTAGAGGAGGAGGAGGAGGAGGAGGAGGAGGAGGAGGAAAGGCAGAGATGAGATTGAAAGAAAAATCCGTATCTCACCAGTCAGAAGGACGTGTCAAGCGATTTTCCTTCCCTGGTCACGTCTCTCCTCTCCCCCATCGACTCTCCTTCCTCCACCGTCACCCACATTCCTTCCACCTCCGCCCTCCTACACCCCAGTATTATGCAGCACGTCCTTCAGTAGACTCCCCAGCAACATCCCGCCACCCAGAGGTGCGCGGCAGTTATCATGCCTATCCTCCTACAGGCAGGAGGCCGCCAGAGGTGAGTATTATTATTATTTTTGTTGTTATTATTATCATTATTGTTTTGTTGTGGAAGAGAGCCTCTCGTCTCCATTTGTGTGACTGACCTAAGCTGCTGTGCTACGTGGGATGCCCTTTTCTTTTCCTCCAGAGGCCTTGGGGCTAAGTGAGAGGAGTGCATGTGTTTGTATGCATGAGTATGTATGTGCGCCTTGTCTCGGCCACATCATTCTAAGGCAGAGGTTCCCAAACTTTTTCAGCTTGTTACCCAATTTAACATGCCACATTAAGCGTGCTACCCCTTTCACAAACTGTTGTCAATATTGATGTATATGGTTATATCAAAACACTAGATATATTTTCTTCTTTGTCACCCCTCCATTACCCCCGAAAAACTGTTATATTACCCCCAGGGGATAAATTAGCCTCAGTTTGGGAACCACTGGTCTAGGGGGATCAAAGTAGATGAAATATAATAATAATGATGATAATAATCTTTTCCATAATAATGCTGGGCTGGATCATCAGGATTTGTTGACTTTTGGAAGCACAGTTATCTAGGCGATGGTGGTATAGTGGTGAGCATAGCTGCCTTGACCCGGATTCGATTCCCGGCCATCGCATGATTGTTGTGTCAATAGCTTTCACTCTCGGTTGGGATATATATGTGTATGTGAATGTGTGTGTGTTTGTGTTGTGGTAATGTGTACAGTGTTGATGGTGTGTACATAGATATGACGTTACCAGCGAGGTAGTTTAACTTCTCGTTCTTTGTAGGCAAGTGGCGGCGTCCCCAAAGATGACGGTGTTCCTATGGAGGTCCTACAACTCCTGCCAGACGCTGTGAAGGGCGTGTACTCACGCTACTTACACGCCTCCCCCGCCGCCACCACCACCACCACCGCCCAGCCGCCCGTCGTGTGGTTCCCTGACCTAAGTACAGGTGAGTGAGGACGGTGTGGTGGGGAGGGAGGGTAAGTGAGCGAGGACAGGTGTGGTGGGGAGGGAGGGTAGGTGAGCGAGGACAGGTGTGGTGGGGAGGGAGGGTAGGTGAGCGAGGACAGGTGTGGTGGGGAGGGAGGGTAGGTGAGGACAGGTGTGGTGGGGAAAGGGAAGCATTGTCCTCGTGCGTCCTCGTCTCTTATAAATAGTTTCGTGTTATTATTCATTCGATTGATCAGTGTCCTCTGCTAAGCCTTTATCCTCTTCCCACCAGTCTTCTCCTTTTCCGGTGTTCATTATTGTCTCTTCTTCTTTTTCTTCTTTTTCTTCCTTCTCCTCCTCCTCTCTCTAGTACTACTTACATAATTTATTTATTTATATTCCCTATATTCTGTTCTCCTTTTTTCTATTGGTTTGCTCAGAATGGTATGCTTAGTCTTGTTTTCCTTTTTGAAAGTATATTATTATTTTAGTATTGCTTTTCTCTCAAGAGTATTTTGGTATAATGTATTTTTTTCTTTTTTCTTATACAATTTTTTTTTCTCGTCTTGGTCTACCCAGAGTGTTTAGTTTACTGGTTATTTTTTCTCTATCTTTTTCTTTCTTTCTATATTTTGTTATTTCTTCATCTATTTATTTATTGAATTATTGACTGAATTTTATCTAATTTATCATCATTAGTTGTCTTTATTTATCCGTTTTATTCTATCTATTATCATTATTATTATTTATTCATTCATTTATCAATTGGTTTATTTATTAATTTATATACCTATTTATCTATTCATTTATTTATTTATTCCTCTCGCATCGCGTTTCCCAGAGTGTAGTGATGGTGATGGTGATGGTGATGGTGGTGGTGCGTGGGGCAGGTTCAGCACCTTCAGCTTCCTGGCGATGGTGGTGTCAGTGACCAACCTCGTCTCACTCCTTCACTCCACCGCCAACAACAACAACAACAATAACAACAACAATGACGACAACAACAACTTAAACAGCGCCAATATACAGGTGAGGTGGTGTACAGGTGGATGTGATTGTTGTAGTTGTTGTAGTTGTTGTTGTTGTTGTTGTTGTTATTATTTTTATTTTGTTATCTTCTGTTTGCTTGCCTGTCTCATTGCTTTTTTTGTTTACTTGTTTCTTATGACTTATTTTTAATTCTTTCTTTCTCTCATTCTATATTTCTTTCTTTCTTTTCTTATTATCTAATACTTTTTTTAATGTCTGTTTTCTTCTTTTTGTCTTCGTCTTTTCTTCCTTTTTCATTTATCCATCAACTTTCCTTTTTATCATTCCACTCTCCTCTTCTTCCCTTCCTTTCCTTCTCCTCTCCTTCATTATCCTCTACCTATTATTATTATCATTATTATCATTATTATTATTATTATTATTATTATTATTATTATTATTATTATTATTATTATTATTATTATTACTATTATCATTATTATTATCACCATTATCATCATCAGGCTGGTAACGAGGACAACAATAACAACAATCTTGATGTCCTGACGATGGTGACGTTTGGGGGAAGACGTCGCCGCCGCCATCTGCACTCCTCCTCCTCTTCATCATCATCATCATCATCATCATCATCATCATCATCATCATCATCATCATCATCATCATCATCATCTCCCGAAGACGTAGCTGCCGCGGTCGGGTTGTTCTTCCTGAAGGCGTGGCTGCAGGTGTCTGAGTTCAGCTCCACCTTTGCGACGTTCCACACTAACTTCACCACCATACCACCCACGCCCACGCCCACACTATTACCTTCGGGCGTGGTGGAGCGTGCGGGCTCGTGTGCGTTGCGGGCGTTGTGTGAGGCTAACGAGAGGAGCGCTGCCCTGGGCCACCTTGGCGAGGACGTGGCGGAGGTGCTGAGGTAAGGAGGAGGAGGAGGAGGAGGAGGAGGAGGAGGAGGAGGAGGAGGAGGAGGAGGAGGAGGAGGAGGAGGAGGTAATACATACATGTTAATTTCTTTATGAAGTTATCTTAGCTTACTGATTTTTATTTGGTTATTAATCCTTCCCTATCTCGTTCTTTTCCTGGTGATGCGTGGCGTGCTGTGGTTCCCTTCGTCAGCGTTGCCTTCGTGGATCACCTGAAGGAGGCGGTGGTGGAGGTGGAACATAGAGGGGAACGGGTGGCGCTGCTTCGGGCTGGCGGGCGTGGGCGTGCCTGCTGGAGGAGTGTATGCTGCTCCCTCTACTACCCATGCGACCACTCCTAGCGGTCACACACACACACACACACACACACACACACACACACACACACACACACACACACACACACACACACACACACACACACATATATATATATATATATATATATATATATATATATATATATATATATATATATATATATATATATATATATCATGCTTGAAATCACACGTTCATTCTAAAAATATATTGTTCGTTGTTCCTTACCAGTCTGTGTGTGTGTGTGTGTGTGTGTGTGTGTGTGTGTGTGTGTGTGTGTGTGTGTGTGTGTGTGTGTGTGTGTGTGTGTGTGTGTGTGTGTGTGTGTGTGTATGTGTGTGTGTGTGTGTGTGTGTGTGTATGTGTGTGCAGAGGCGGAGCAGCTCTACACAAGTTACGCTCCGCCCCGCCCGTCCGCCCCATCGCCACGCCACGCCCCTCCTGTGCTGGTGAGTGCCGCCAACATGCTACACAACACAGGAGGACTGGCAGCGCGACATGACTTGCGGGACACTGCTCCTGGTGGCGGCTGTGGCTGTGTGCTGGTGTGGGTGTCAGGGAGCGGCGGGGGGATGGTTCCCTGGATACACCAGGCGGCCTTGGACGAGGGGTCACTTCCCTGCCACACACACAAAAACATTGGTGCCAAGACAGCCGCAGCCACGCCCAGCCCTTCTGCGTGCCCATCAACATTCCATATCTCCCACTTCACCTCATCACCCAACTCCTGGAGCCTCTACACCGTCCTTGCCCCAAGGGTTGGTGAAGGCCTTGCCGAGTGTCATAGCCAAGGTGATGGAGAAGTACGGCCCCGCCCCTGCCACACCCTCGGCCACCGCCCACCCCACCACTAAGCCCCCTGTAGTATGGTTCCCCAAGCAGGATGAGGAGTGTTCCCAGGTGAGTCCTGCTGCATCCTAAGTGTTGAGTTGAGTTGTGAGTTCCTTGATTCCAACTTAGCTTCACTCTCTTCCACTCCCTCCTTTTCTTCTCTTATCCTTCCCCTAGCTCGTCCATCTCCTCCACTCTCTCTCATGTGTTCACCTCCCTTATGGTTTCCTTTCCCTAATGTTGGTGGTGTTTCCTAACCCGCCCCTCCACCCCCAGGGCTCGGATAGCGGCGGTGGGTTTAGTCCTTTCGGCCTGCTGGCGCTGCTGGTGTCCGCCGCCAATCTGCTGAGTCTGCTGGCCTCTAACGCTAACAACAACCTCAACAACAACAACAATGATAACAACATCAATAGTAACCTTATGCAGGTGAGAGAGAGAAAAAAAAGACTGAAAAAAAATCCTGTTAACCTTTCCTTTTCCTTTTCTTTTTCCTCCCTCTCCTCCTCCTATTGATTTCTTTTTCATCACTCTTTCTCTTCATCCTCATGTCCTTCCTTCCCCATTCAGGCGGGCAACGAGATCAACGCCAACAACAACCCCAACGTGTACAACGCCATCGTTACCGGCATGGGGAGGCAAGGGGGGCGGCGGCGGCGGCGTCAGCAGGGCGATGCTGGGGGTGTGTGCTGGGTGGACCGCGATGATCTGATTACAGGTGTGTGTGTGTGTGTGTGTGTGTGTGTGTGTGTGTGTGTGTGTGTGTGTGTGTGTGTGTGTGTGTGTGTGTGTGTGTGTGTGTGTGTGTGTGACACGCCCCTTCCCTTATTCACCCATTCACACTCCACAGGGGAGGAGGTAGCAGGCGTGGTGGGCGTGGCCATCCTAAGGAGTTACCTGCAGACGGCATTAGCAAGAGGGCGGGAGGCGTGTGCACACCGCAGCGTGTGTCTGGCTCATGCGGAGGCGGCGGAGTGGGGCGGCCTGGCTAGTAGTATTGCTGGAGGCTTGAGGTGTGTGTGTGTGTGTGTGTGTGTGTGTGTGTGTGTGTGTGTGTGTGTGTGTGTGTGTGTGTGTGTGTGTGTGTGTGTGTGTGTGTGCGACTCTGTGGTGCAACTCATGTGTTCTTATTGCTTGATTTTATATATTTTTTGCCTTGACTCAATTTTTCGTAACATAACTGAACTAATTCCTAAAACTAACACATTACTATCGATAAAATCCCTCAAAAGTCCCATTCTTCCACCCCCTCCCTTTTCTTCTCTCTATTCTTTCCCATCTTCAAGTATTGTCTCCTCCTCCACATCTGTATCCGCTGTGTCTTGTGCAATCACCAACACTGTCTCTTCCATACCTATCCCCACAGTGATGTACATGTGGAATGGGTTGCGCAGGTGTCCCCAGGGGCGTCCAGGGTAGCACTACTTAACGCCACGGAGAAGGGACGCTTAGGGGAGTCTTGCGTCCAACTCTACTCATGTCCTGAGGGTGTATGGACTGTCCTCATGCAACCCCACGCCCTCATCCACGCCCTCATCACCCTTGCGGAGCCATAGGACGAGATAACGGCATGGTTTAGCGCTGAGCTGTCTGTATGTCTGTCAGTTTTTGTGTTGACTGCCTCCAAGCGACGTCATTAGTTTTGCTTATTGTGATAGTTTGTTAGGCTATGCTCTCCTTCCTTCCTTCCTCAACTCTGGTTTAATTTGTTTCTTCCATCCTAAGTTTTCTTCCTTTATCTCAATTTGTTTTCCTTTGTATCTTCCTCTTTTCCTCCAAGTCCATTTTTTCCCCTTCGACTATCTTTCTCTCTCTTTATCTTACTTTTTTCTTATCTTGTTAATTTTCCCTAACTTCCTTTCCTTCCTTTACCCTCCTTTCCTCTCATTGCCCCGTCTAACTATTGTCTCGCCTCACGAAACCTCCCACTTCTCTCTTTATTGCAGTCCCGCTACACACACACACACACACACACACACACACACACACACACACACACACACACACACACACACACACACACACACACACACACACACTAACTGTGCGACGCTGTGGAGGTGAGGGCCGCGGGGCGTAGCGAGGCAGCAAGAGGCGACGAAGGATTACATTTTGTGGTGCGGCAATGCTGCTGGTAGCGTTGTTGCTGCTGCTGGTGACAGGGGAGGCGTGGCCGTGGGTGAGGCCGCCTAATCATCCTGCCTGGCGGCCTCCTGAAGTCCTTCCACCACCTAGAGCTCCTCACTCCCTATCCAGAGGCTCTCACTTCCCTCCTATATCCCCTCCCTACCACCCTCCCGTCACCCCTCGCCCAGGAATCTTATCTTCCATTGCCACGCATCTGAAAACCCTCGGCCTCCTCTCCAGCACGGGTGAGGCAAAGGTGGGGAGGCCAGGGGAGTGGAGGAAGAATGAAGGCTATCCTGCCTCCGCCACGTCCCCAACGCCTCCCATCGTGTACTTTCCCGAGGGTCACAACGGACAGTGTCAAGACTTCGCCCCCGCTGGCTTCAACGTTTACAGCTTCCTCTCCTTCATGTTCGCCGTCGCTAACTTGGTGGGCCTTGTAAGTACCGTATGTGTGTGTGTGTGTGTGTGTGTGTGTGTGTGTGTGTGTGTGTGTGTGTGTGTGTGTGTGTGTGTGTGTGTGTGTGTGTGTGTGTGTAAGAGCTTCTCTCCGCCCCTGACATGCACATGCGTATTAAGTTTGTTTCACTTCCCACCAGGTGGCCAACAACGTCAACAACAACCTCAACAACAACAACAATAATGACAACAACAATAATAACAACCAAGACAACGTCAACGTAGCAAACAGCAACAGTAACATCAACAACGACAACACCGTCAACATCCCCGCGGCCAGACATCAACGACGACGAAGGCGACGACGAAGGACTCAGTGGTACGTCCTTTACTACTACTACTACTACTACTACTACTACTATTACTACTACTACTACTACTACTACTACTACTACTACTACTACTACTACTACTACTACTATTACTACTACTACTACTACTACAATAATAATAATAATAATAATAATAATAATAATAATAACACTGATAACAATATCGCCTGCAGGACTAAGGACAACACACTTGCAATGAAGGAAGTGTCTGAAGGAGAGGTGTCCCTGGTCGCCATGGATTTTGTGAAGGGTCTAAGGACAGCCCTGGTGGTACCTGACTCTGCCTGCGCCCTCAGGAACCTGTGTGAGGTGAACCGAGCTGCTGTTGGTCACGGGGAGGCGGGACTCGTGTTGGCGGAGGTGTTCAGGTGGGTCGAGAAAGTTACCTGATAATTAAGGGTTCTAGGTGACGTTCAGTCTTCCAACGTTTCAAAACATTTCCAACCGGCCCATGCATTTTAAAACATCGGCAAACAGTTCCAAACAATCACAAGTATATATTTTTTTGCCACTCACATTTTCATATTACCACACATACTTTCAGATAGTTTGTACAAAGTAAACAACTGAATTTTTTTTTTTAAAAACTGCGTTCTTTTGCCAGTGTGAGGTAGTCAACGTATTCTTGGTATTATCCTTCTGTGCCCATCGTTACATCACCTTCCCCTTCCAGCCTCGCCCTGGTGGAGTGGTACCCTCGCCATCCACCTCCTGTTGAGGGCGCAGCACTCCTCTCAGCGGCAGGGGGAGGGCGGCGCGGCGTGGATTGCAGCGCCGCCAATCCTGACTGTCCTGACACCACTTGGCAGCACCATGTCTCCTTTCTGGACCTAGTGAGGGACACGACGGAGGGCACTCACCTGACGCAGACACTGAGGCTGAAGCTGACGGGTTATGGTCTTGATGGCTTCCCGGACCTGGCTAGCTTGATGCACCCGTCCTCACCACCCTCACGCAATACAACGCAGGCCACTGACTGGGTGTCCTAGTAGTAATGCTGCGTGTTGATATAAGTTAAGTTATCGTTTCATTGAATTAGGG
>JAXIVD010000532.1:140000-142500 GCA_036785275.1 Cancer borealis | reverse complement strand
CACAGGAGAGATGACATGTAAACCTGCTCCCACCTACCTCACGCTACCTGATGGTGTGGTGGAGGTGTGGTGGAGGTGTGGTGGCGGTTTGGTAAGGTGGAGTGTGGTGGGGTTAGGTTAGACTTCCCAGGACACACAGGACCTGAGACTGGAGGTGCTGACGTCATGGATTCCAGCTAGGATGACGTCATCGGTAACGCAGATATGTCATAGAACACAAAGGTTTGAAGATTGACGTTATTGATGACGTCACACTAGTGGGAATCGACGTCATCAGCTCCAGTCTTCACACACAACCTTATTCCAGTTTTCTGTTTTGTCACTTCTTCGCTACAGTCTACAGATCAGAGGAGGAGCAGCAGAAGAAGAAGAAAAAAAAAATGAAAAAGAAAAGATCTCCTGAAAGTCACACCCTTTATAATGTTTGTCTGATATCATCCCAACTGTGATAAAAAGTTCATTCCCTCCTTGGTGTCTGCATGGCGTACAATGAATACTGAGAAGACAAATGACAGTGTGCATAATACATGAACATTACAGGAATAGTGTTCGTCAGCATGACAAGTGACCAAACCACTCGCCCTGTACCACTTATCACCTCACTTACACTGCAAAGACCTATTAGTAGTTCACTTCGAGCGTGGTGACATCAACGATGTACTCTTCCTCCCTACTCGAGGCATTGCATCAAGAAGACGTGATAGCCTTGAGTCATGACAACAAAGGACAAAGACAACTATGATGTTCTTGCGTATGACACCTTCCGAGGTTGTTTACTCACGTTATGACGCAACGATGTGACTTTGTTTGGCTTGAACGCGTAAACAATTATGAGTTCCATTCCCACCACTGATTTGTGCTACAAAGAATGTTATATTAAGCTTGTGTTGCTGCATTTCAGTGATTACAATACCGCACTGGAGAAAAACGCAGCACTAACGATAAGGATATACGAGTGAGCGCCTGTAGCTCCAAGCCATTGAATAGAAGAGCAAAACATGAATCCTCTAAGCTGCAACAAGTCCCTATACGGCTTTCTACCCTGAAAATAATTACCCGTTTTACTACATATAAGTGGTTAGATGGTGTGATGGGCGAGAGGCACCTGGTCTGCATGGTGGAATCAAGATGAACGAGGACATGCAGTGAGCCAAGTCCCCCAAAAGTGGACGAAAACATTACTTGGATCTGCAACATGTGCATGATTAAAAAGTTCCTCATCTCTTTAATACTCTGCTAATGATGAGATTAATTCAAACAGGCGAATGGAGTATGGAAACTCTTGGCCACAGTTGGTATGAGCGAGTAGTGCAAGGAGAGAGGCAGCACGTCGGTGAGTGGGAAAGGGAAGCAAGGTCGTTCTCCCCGATGGCAGGCTAATTAATACACCGCCAGACCGTCCACCTCACAAGAACCATCACTCTTCCCAACTGCTGCCGCTTAGGGTTATACACGTTCTTTATTAGTTGTTTGCGGCACTCTACGGCACATGGCCCTTGAGTGGGTGTTGTGGTGTGTTAAGTTATGCCAAACACAACCCGATTCCTTTCCTGCCCGGCGCCTTCACTGACCTAACCGCCATCCATCCAACTTGTCACTCGCCGCCAAAAGTACATAACACAGGAGTACTGTGGGCTACAATACTTGTGTTTATTTTATTTCCACTTGCTGAACTTTATAGTCATTAAAGCGTGTGCTCATCAGCGGGCATGGCGAAGGGGAATGTATACAAAACAACAAACTGCAAAGCGTATTCGTGCATTTGATGGATTTCTTCACTCTGGTTTATCAACATTTTACGCTACACATACACACACACACACACACACACACACACACACACACACACACACACACACACACACACACACACACACACACACACACACACACACACACACACATACACACACACACACATACACACACACACACACACACACACACACACACACACACACACACACACACACACACATAACCTCTTCCCGTTGGCCTTGGAGGTGCGGTAGTCAGACCGTTGTTCCACCGAACACATATACCGCAGACAATCAGCCCAGTACGAGTCCGAGGCGGGCGACACCAATAGGTTGAAGCAGCCAGCCCACGTGCCTCCCTGGTAGCCGCCTCCTTGTGGCTTTGAGGGTGCAGCGTGCTCCGTGCGGGCGGGGCGGCGCTGCATCTTATTCATGACTCGTGGCCGAAACAGCGCCCCATCGCTGCGGGCGCGGCCATCTACGGACCCCGGCGTGAACATGATGGCTAGCAATGTAGAAGCCTTTTTCCTTAATCTTATACTCTCTCTCTACCCCTTTCTCTGCCTTTAAGTGTGTCCTGCACTGGTATGTGTCGGCATTGTTTATAGCATTTCCTTGTTCGTCACGTTAATCACTTGGGGAGTCAAGAGGAAAGAGAGTTGCACCATTTCTTGTGGGTCATCCCCAGTGACGGGTTCTATGGCGTAACTCTTGCCAGACTGCAGATCCCATTTATGATTGAC
>JAXIVD010000532.1:97500-135000 GCA_036785275.1 Cancer borealis | reverse complement strand
GTGCCTCCTCATCCCCGTCAATAGTTCAAGCTTTTGGGGTAAAGTTGTTTGACACGAGCTCCCACGACTCACATGAAAGCCTCAGATCACCACCAAGTCCCTCCCTTGGCTATTCATATTCGGCTCCCAGAACCTCACCCACACTCAACAATCATGGGATCAGAGGAGCGATATCTGCCCCTGCACAAAGTTATGGTCCTCCTCCTCCTCCTCCTCCTCCCTCTCCTGCTAGACCCATCCTTGGCCCCACCTTCAACCACGCGCCTTCGCATCAAGCATCGAGAGAAAGATTTTCGTCGGTAGAAATTTTTGAGATCCCTGACAACAATTTCTCCGATTCCATTGAACACTTCAGTGCTCCCCATAATATATTACCTCTTCATGTCAATTCTCCGTCTGACACCTTTAGCCACATTAATGCTCAGACAATAGGTTTCTCTAACCCACCTGAAACATTTCCTCATCCTACCACGTTTAGGCCTTCATCAGGCTTCTCATTGCCATCCGGTGAATTAAGATCCACTGAAAACTTTCATTCGCCCGACAATTTTAGGTTACCTTCACAAAGATTTCCCACACCCTCCAACACTTTGCGTGCCCCTAGTGTTGGCCTTCTTTTGGCTCATGACTCAGGTGAAACTCCATCCTCCGAGCTGTTTATAAGGAGAAGGGAACAGCCTCAGCCCATTCTCGCCCCGCAAGTCACAAAGCAGCCGCAGAGAGGCTTCGTTGGGGTAAGTTATATGTTCCTATGCAAGGGTGTGGCAGGAAAGGTATGTAAAGGGTTACTTAACATTCCCTCTTGAACATAATTATTTTTCAATGGTCAAATAGCCACGTATGGAGTCATTCGCCATCAAAAGATCAGGATGGGAGGAGGGAGATCAGTAAGAGAGTAGTTTGCTTTCGATAATAACATCCTTTATTTTGTGGATGATCATTTATTTAATAATTAGTACGAAGTTTCTAATTTTACATTTTCCCAACCCTTTCTGATGTATATTATATCATATCTAGTACATATAAACTCATTAGAAGGACACTAGCAAGTTTCAATAAATTTCAAAAGACGTTGTCATAAGATTACAAAGTGAAAAGCATTATCGAGCCCAACAAATATTTACAAACTAGAAACAAACGTTATTAGTGAAACATTGTTCTCGCAGCTACTGTGTACGAAATAACAATTATCTTTGCATCATCGTAGTTCATACAAAACGTTATGCAATATTAATTACAAAGAATGCAATGTTGTAACAAGCGTAATAGCAGCTGCAAAGTAAGGATATTATAGTTACCAGCCATAAGAGTACAGTGTTCGTGTGTGTCGAGTTCTGCCAATATATGCAGGGACAGCAGATAGCGTTAACACTCCCGGGGCAGCGCAATGTATTATTTATGTGTCGACTTGATGCTTGTGATGCCTTTAGGAATTAGAGATAAAACATTATATAAATTCTTCGTGATTCTATTGATTTATTTTTTCTTTCAATTTAATCTCGTTTTGTAGGCTATTATCCCAATTGGGAATCACTATAGCGTTTCCAATTCATCAAGTCACTTTAAGTTACACTTTGCCATATATTGATGCACGTTAAAAAGTGACTAACGTATTAAACGAAGCTTGCATGCCCATGTGCTGCCTTATTATCATTGTATTGATTACGAAAAATTTCAACAACGTCGCTATGCATGTGTGAATGAATACATTAACATAATGCACTCATATCTTCTTCTCTTCCTACGCAGGGTTTTCCTAACTATTTCTTTAGTTACGACGTGAACGACTCAGCAGAAAATGATAGTCTTGACTCTCTTGGGCAACGCAAGAAAGGACCTAACTTTGGGCACAGCGAGCGACGCGAGGGCAGCCGCACGGAGGGTCGCTACTATGTGGAGTTGCCTGACGGCCGCACGCAGGTGGTGGAATACTACGCTGACGAGACAGGATACCACCCTACCATTACGTACATCTAAACAGTGCATGATAGTAACTCTTGCTGCCTCTTGAATCGTCTTAAGTATAAGGTTAAGAGATACATCACAAGCCATTACCTCTACCACAATCACTATTAGACGCTGACTTTATACTCGTACTCAGCACAACAGGGATGGACCTACTGAGGACAGAAATGCTGTTCAACAGAGGTAAAACAATATTGTAAATACCAGAAAATAAAAATATATTCTGGAATTACTGCATCGCATGGTGATACTTTTGTTCCTTTATCACCACATCCATTTGAGCTTTTGATTTCTTAGAACCTTTACTTTTGACCTTGACCTTGCAAACTGTAATAGAGTTGAGGTCTTACATAGGAGATCATGTTGATAAAGTTTCATGAGGTTGCGATGCAGGGTGTTGTCAGAAAGTTGCAAACATAATGACATACAAACAAATAACAAACAAATAAACAAAGTAAAAACATAATCATTCTTTAAATTTCGTTAGTGGAGATACCAACTGCTATTCATATACTACTACTACTACTACTACTACTACTACTACTACTACTACTACTACTACTACTATTACTACTACTACTACTACTACTACTACTACTACTACTACTACTACTACGACTATTATTACTACTACTACTACTACTACTACTGTTACTACTACTATTTAGTTTGTCTATATAGAAGAAGAACCACGACGATAGTGTTGTGACTTTCTTGTGTGTTACAAAATTACTACGCACCTATTATAAGGGTCAGTCTGGTGCAGCGTACATTGCACGCAGTGTGTAGTGAGCAATGTCAACACCAAGGGACTAATCTTCAACAAACGGGGCCTTGTACTTGTATATCTTTGCTGTGAGCGTGGCGTTCAAAAATATACTTATGAAATAAAAGTAATAAGAATGAAAACATGTCGAAATTATGTTGCTGTTGCATGTGAGTATATTTCTTAATTTAATTATGTGTGTTAGTATTGATGTCACGTTGCTGTATGGGTGTTGGGAGGAAGGGAGGCAGGAGGCGGGCATGTGACCAGCCGGCGCCACCCACACAGGATACCTCACTGCCTTTATCTCAGATCGACAAACAAATTATGCCTGTGAACACTGATGCCTTAGCACCTGTATACATAGTATACCAGCAATCGGAAGATGATAACGGTGTCCATCCAAAAGTATAACAAAATCGAGTCGCGTATGTGATTAGATAAAGTTTGGATGATTTTTAAGTTTATATAGAGCCTTTGATAGAAGATGTGAATGTGTGTCAAAGCCGAGCCGACGATAATGGAGGAGAATGCGTCGCCCTGTACTTGTGTTGCCTGAGGAACAGTACTGATACGTGTTTCTTTATATATGCCTTCACTAAGTATATGGAAAGATATAAAATGTCCCCGGAAACATAGACGGGTTGATAATAAATAATTCTGCTAGGCATGACTACCGAAAGCAAACTACTGTTAACCTCCACGATTCCTATCTCTAACACCCCCACCCTCTCCATCTTCATTTTCTCAACGCTTTGATGATCACATACAACACTAGTGGATAGGGCTTCATTGATAAACAGTTGACAGTTATGAGTTACAGAGAAACGCTAGAGGAAGTACAAAGTGTGCCATATACATGCAAGAGGAAACACGGAGGTGCAGAACCCAATGATATAACAAGATATCAATGATCTATCAGCAAACGTTATAGGGATCAAAGATTTACCTGCGGTACTTTTCAACTATTCAGTTATGAGGAAGTAAGAGTAGTGGTCATCACAAAGCAAATATCTATTCTACAAAACTGACAGTGAGTGGTTTCCGTTTGGCTCAGTTTCACGCCAAGATGTCGACAACTTGCGGTGTATCAGGGTGAACCACCTTCAGTGAAGTAAGTGGTCTTTGAGGCTTCTATTTTTAGATAATGTACTGTCACTAATATCTCTCTCTCTCTCTCTCTCTCTCTCTCTCTCTCTCTCTCTCTCTCTCTCTCTCTCTCTCTCTCTCTCTCTCTCTCTCTCTCTCTCTCTCTCTCTCTCTCTCTCTCTCTTTGAATCAACTAGCATTTACCGTAATTATCATACTACATCCTAAGTAATAAGTGAGTATAATGATATCTCACCTGAGTGCTTCCAAGTTGTTATCAGCAGCAGAGCCTCGTCACGTGGCGACGTAAGTGTAAACAAAACCATTGCCAAACACATATATTCAAACAAAACTCTCGTCACCATTGTAGGATCCAGCAAATATCAAATACCTCAAAGTACATTGTATGTACCACACACTGTAAAAAAAAACTTTAGCCTAATAATATAATGCGTATATTGGTGAAAAAATACAATATAACATAATGAGTAACTGGTACCTTGATGTATATATATGTAAGCAGACGGGACCAGCTGATTCTACTCCCAGTCTCTGCATCTCACGTCAGGGAGAAATACACGTCTCTGGGTGCCCCTTGGCCTACATAATGAGGCTGTTTTTCATCCTCCTGTTCACATGTCACACTCTAGGTGAAGTTAAGAAGTCTCGTCCAGTACCACCCATAATATTAGGTAAGTAGCGTACTCGTCAACACGGAACTAGGTGAGTGTTGGCGTTCACCTTGACAACTGTTGCGTAGTGGGGTATTATGGGACACCCTTCACTGGTATGGGTCCATTAATGACTTGATTAAAACACTCCCAGAGACACAGTCTCATCACACCCAACATATTCTCAAAAGCAGCTTCCACACCCACCTGAGCGTGGCCTCATTTGATCCAGTCTTGACAGGGTCCCAAAGTAATAGATCAAATAAAGGTTTCCTTCAGTCCGCGTCACGTATATTGATGAAACTGAAGTGAATAGTTGTTTGTGAAGTGAACATCCCAAGTTAAGTAGGTAATTGTAGGAGAAAACGTTTGTTATGGCTGCAACAAGTGCAGTGATAGTGTCCTTGGAATTTTTCTTTGTCTTGATATGGGGTTGACTTCCTATCCCAGCTGGGCAGGGCTTTTTTTTAATATACATCAGCAACACAAGTGACTAAACCATCATCAACAAAGCATCAGTTAAGAGAACATCTTACAAATAAACAAGGATGATATTTTGCATAAGTCGTCGTGCAGCAGTAAATTTTGTGTCATAAGTAGGCAGTCAAGAGTTTAATTTTGAAAAAGGTTAATGATCTATATATTATGTACTATATGGATGTAATATACACTATGTTTAGTACACTTATTTTCTATATTTTTTTTTATGTTCGTTAATTATTTCAAGAACATTAAAGTTTTGAGTTTATGTTGAACATCACAGCATCACAATTCAGGACAAGTTTCTCCATTGACTGTCATGCACCACATTTCCACCTACAGTGCCTGGGGATGGCGGCTCTCAGATGGAAGCCAAGGTGAACAAGCCTTCTGTTGTGCACTATGTCTGTTCAAAGAAAACTGACTATTGGTTTGACTTGTGGCTCAACATGGAGCTGCTTATGCCTGGTATCATTGACTGCTGGGTGAGTGGACGCTTTGTGCTTCACTCATTGTGCCTTGTTGAATGAGAGCATTATATACATACCTACATATATATATATATATATATATATATATATATATATATATATATATATATATATATATATATACATATATATATATATATATATATATATATATATATATATATATATATATATATATATATGTATTTGTATATACAATATAAGTTTACTCTGAGGACTAGTGTTCTTTGCTTTTCATGGTCCATTGCATCTTCCTTCATCGTTATGTTTTGTAAAGGATAGCCTGAACAGGCACCCACAGTACCTTTGCCTGAATACAGAGATGGATGAATGATAACTCTGATTACGATGATAAGATTATATTCCTGCATTCATGTGTGTCATTCCATGTCATAGTTGGTTTATCACATAACTAACATACTATAACCTTGATATTAATTCACATCAAATAAATTTGTTGTGGTTATTTTCATATTTTCTTGGTTAGTCTCGTGAGTTATCAGTTGCTGCTGTTATGCACCTCAGTACTGGTTCCTCTTTATCAAAAAGAATATATATATATATATATATATATATATATATATATATATATATATATATATATATATAGTATATATATATATATATATATATATATATATATATATATATATATATATATATATATATATATGTGTGTGTGTGTGTGTGTGTGTGTGTGTATAGTATATATAATGATAATAATGATAAGTGGTGGTGAGGAACATAAAGAAGAAAATAAGTTTTCAGTTAAAGTATGGGTTTGAACATTTTAGAGAGAGAGAGAGAGAGAGAGACGACGACGACGATTATCTATAGAAAATTGAACATATTCAAATATATAGATTTCTCAGATTGAAAGGAATAAGAAGGAAGTAATGTAGACATTTAAATATTCTTTGTTTTCTATGTAATTTGAGGAAATAGATATATTGATTTGCTTTTATGTGAAGATGAAAAACGTAAAATGATGTGGTAATGATTACTGCTAGAAAACTAGGTATTTAACATAAAATTATTTTCACCCAAGGACTTATTTAGTACTTAATTTTAAACATTATATTACAGATTGATAACATGCGCCTTGTGTATGACAATGTGACCAGATTAACCAGGAACTCACCCGGAGTGATGACCCGAGTGCCAGGCTTTGGCTCCACGTCCACGGTGGAGTGGCTTGACCCCAGCCATCGCTATCCCACTAGCTACTTTTTTGACATTGTTGAGGCCATGGTGACTTCCTCTCTGAGTTATGTGAGGAATTCCACTATCAGGGGAGCACCATTTGACTTTCGGAAAGCTCCAAGTAAGACATCATGGTTTCTCTCTTACACCTTTATGTCATGCAAAACACATGAATATAATTGATTATTGTATTGTTTTTGTATTATTTGTCATAGAAAAAAAAGAGAAAAAATGAGCCACACTAAATACCAACTTATATTTACATAAACATTGTGTCAACAGATGAACAACACGCCTTCTTTGAGGCTCTGAAGCACCTGACGGAGGAAATGTACAAATCAGCAGGTCAGCGTGTTGTGTATATGCTGCATAGCATGGGAGGCCCCATGATGTGGTACTTCCTGGCTCACCAGCCTCAGTCATGGAAGGACAAGTATGTGGAGGCTGTCATATCCTTGGCAGGGGCTTGGGGAGGCTCCATAAAGGCTGTCAAAGTGTACACTGCAGGTAAAGTCAGATGGATTAGACATCAGTTTTGTTAAGGTATCTGTAATGTAGTTGTTCCTCCTTGCTTTAGCTTCCATTTTCTGACTTTCATATTTACATCAAACGTCTTAATTTCTGTCTATACAGTGGTTCTGTTTTGCAGTTGTATTTTTTTTTTTTTTTCTCGTCATGTGGTAGACTGGAGATGATTGTGCAGTGTTTCAATTTCATACAGATTGTGAATTCCTCTAGAGGATGGACATGACAGAAAAGACATCAGTTATTTTTCTATATATACACACAATCATCACCACCTTTTCTTTAAAATTTTTACTGACCAAAAATGGAAATTTTTATCATAATAATAATTTTTTTTGCTGTAAGCTGTGAGGTCTTCAGTCTTTCAGGGGACAATCTGGGGATCTATTTGATAAGTCCACGGTCCATCCGGAGTGAACAGAGATCAGCGACAAGCCTTGCCTTCCTGTTGCCCTCAACGGATATTTGGAAAGAAGATGAAGTGTTGGTCCAAACACCCAAGAAAAACTACACCACTGCAAATTTCAAGGAATTGTTTGAGTGAGTATGTTATGTACATACTATCTATCTATTGCGTCTATGATTTCTGATGCCTCGTGCTCTCTTGAGACGTCCTCTAAGGGGATGGCCACAGCAGAAGAACCTCCACCTCTTCCTATCCAAACACTCCCTCCTTGCTTGTTCAAGCCCTCCTCCTCTATCAGCACCTCTTTCATGTACATATTACTTTACCCTATCCTTACATCTTTCAACTGGCCTTCCTCTATTATTTGCAGGGCATTGGAGCTGCCTGATGCATATGACATATACATGGATACCAAGGACCTGCTGAAGGATGCACCACCCCCAGGAGTGGACCTCTATTGTCTCTATGGAAAAGGTGTCGATACTGTGGAAAAGTAAGTACACTGATTCTTTTATTAGTTCTGGCATATTATGGCATACATTTCATTATGACTTGAATCCTCTTAGCTGACTATTTGAATACTTCAGGAGCCCATTGCCGACAATGACAACTTTTGCATGCCTTCTTACGTTCTTGAAAACATCCTTTAAAATTTTACTTGTTTTATTGTATTATCCTGATTGCTCTTGCAAGTGTTGGCATTCAGTTGGTTGGTAAGTGTTTGCAGTGACATTCTTCATTGTGACATACTTCAAATATGTATTGCAAGTTAAACATACATTTTTTAATTAATTAATTTATTTATTTTCTTCTTTAACATAGACTAGTCTACGCTGAAGGCAAGTTTCCTGATAGTCCAGAACTTGTCCTCGGGGAAGGAGATGGAACCGTAAACATTCGCAGTGCCAAAGTCTGTGAGTCGGTAAGTTACTGTTGGGAGTTTCTTCATTAATATGAGTGTATTACCTAAGCAAGAATGAAGGCTGGGGATGGTACAATAGGTATATTCTGCATCGTTATTCATGTGGTGAATAACACGACTTCAACAACCTGTGGAGGAGGTTTCCTCGCATCTGGAGTGATCCTTGGATCAAATCAGGTTTGGGATGGGAGAGAGGCACGAATTAAATATTAAATGGCTGGGGAAAACTATAAGATCTTGCTATGGACATGAACCCTGCCCTTGACTCCATTTATGTGGCTGATCAGACGTGCTGTGTTGGGTGGGTTTCACTTCTCTTTTCTAGGGGCTAAGTGAGAGGAGTGTATGTATGCATGGGTGTGTGTATGTGCACCTTGTGTTGTCTACCCCCTTTAAGGGAATGACAGCCTGGTATATAGATAGATAGATCCTGAAAAATGTCAGAAAGAATTCATCACAGATCACATATGCTGCTGGTAACATTGCCAGGCATAAGGGTATGTTTTCAGTGCAAAGTGCAATGTACCCTCTGATACAGTGGTTACATTACAGCTTGGTAATGATATATGGATTGGCATTCCTGAAACTTTTCTCTTTGATATTTAAAAAAAAAGATAAAAGATTCAGGTAATCTCATAGCTGACCACATTTATGCAGTGGCCGTCTGGCTAATCTAGTTTGGATCATGTTGGGTGCGGAGAGGAAAAGGGTATGAGTTAAATATGAAGTGGCAGAGGTAAACCTACTCTGTTATGGATCCAACCTATGCCTTCGACTTCATTGTGTGACTGACCCTTTTACGTCTTGAACCTGTGGCGCCGGTAGGCTTGATAGAGGCATTGGATGGTCAGCCTCCACCCCACTAGTAGTGCAGGTTAGAATTTTTAAGTGATGCCTTATTTCTTGTTGAGAAACTCATGCTGCCCACGGAAGCTCCTTGATGCATTTGACGTTGCAATCCCAGTTGAGGATTATTTTGTGGGTAGCATGTGGATGAACTTTGGCCACTTGGCAGTTTAAAAAAGTGGCCAGCTTAGAACTCTGAGCTGGTATGCCCCCCATGCTACTCACTCGGCCACCACCGTGTGTGTGCATGTCTTGTCTTGGCTACCCCCTTTTAGGGGGATAGCAACCTGGTATATATGTAGATAGATAGATGTATATTTTCATGTTTACTTGGAGATCTGTCACGCATTAGATATTTTAATGAGTTGTTTCTCACGGGACCTGCGGCAAGTGATTTTACAGTAAGAAATTATTAGGATTCATGTATTGCTGTTTGGAATTTTGTTAGATTTTTTGCTCTATTTCTTTCTTTGATACGGTTTTTGCAATTGTCGGAAAGTGGTAGTTGTATGAAAAAAAATATTGTCAGTAAATAGATGAGCATCACTAACTATATATATATATATATATATATATATATATATATATATATATATATATATATATATATATATATATATATATATATATATAATATAATATATGTTGAATAATTGCTGTATGGTTTGGGATTTTTCCTTTTTACAGTTTGCTGCAAAGCAGAAGCGGAAGGTGCAGACTAAGGCATTTCCAGTCATGGAACACATGGCCATCTTGAAGAATTCAAACAGCATCTTGTACGTCATAGAAGTGCTCATAAACATCACACAAAAGAACGAAGAGGCAGCTGCCAAAGCCATTCACCTGGAAGCTTTGGAGAAGAAAAGAGAGAAAAACTTGGTAGAGAAATATACTATGCATAACGTACATGATAATAAGGTTAAAAGGAATCACATTAGCTCATCAGAATTCTTGCACAACTTACATCATAATAAGGTTAAAAAGAATGATATTAGCTCATCAGAATTCTTGCACTACTTACATCATAGTAAGGTTAAAAGGAATGATATTAGCTTATCAGAATTCTGGAAAGCCATCAACATGAATGTGTTACCTAATGTATTATGATGAAGTATGATAATTCTATTAACAAATGAAAGCTGTCAGGTCCACCACAAGTTATCTGTATCTTTTTATTTTGTTCTTAAAGCCCAAGAAGAGATTTTTGATGACTGTTCTCATGTGATAGCATAACTGTTTTCTTGTGTGTCAATGTTTGGCCTTTTTAGGGGGTAAAGGTTAATTCTAAAGAAATGGTTCTTAGTGATGTTTGTTCACACTATTATTGAGAGAGAAAATGAATTTTGCATTCAATTGAATTTCCACAAGGTGAGTATTTTAGTGTATGAACGTGTCTATGTATGAAATATATAAATGTGTGAGTACATTTTATTTTGGAAATATTTATGATGAACATTTTTTACGAAATAATTTGGCCTTTTATTGCTTATATCATATCAGATGTTGTCTTTTGCATTTTGTATATGGATTAGCTCAACATGCACATTTTAAGATACTTAAATTCTTGTCATAAAATTTTGCTCTTCATTTCACGAAGTAGTTAAAATTCACTAACTGTTGAAGAACAGTTGTTTTGCCTTTTCAATAGTACACATTTGCTTTCTGCACAAATATGAAACCAGCACATGGTAGATTTATGAGTATAATTTTATTTACGTTTTTGAAGTGTCATATTCTCGAGTCTTTGCTCATACATGGAGAAAGTTCATGCACATAGTCGAGTTTGAAGGTTTTTACTAGTTAGTGTTAATGTGTTAATAACAAGATTTCAACATGGTACTTCAGCTTCTGTATTCATAAATGTTATGTTGAAAACTCTAGTCAATGATTAATGCACTTGACCAATGACAGTATTGTTAGTTGTGTTAAACTCAGATGATAAAAAGAATCATGAGCCAGTTTACATTTGACAATGGATTAAATGTTAAATGTTGTGCAAAGAAGTAGAGAAATTAAATTATAAAGGATATGTGTGCATGCATGCATCACTGCTCTTGGTTAGTGCTTCCAAGGTTTCTAGATCAGCACAGGAAAGTTGGTGCTGAGGGAGAACTGAAGTAGGTGCTGCTTTTAAGATTCATATACTGTATAGTGAAAGAAAATTTATAAATTGTGAACTAGTAGGAGTGGAATGTTGAATGAATGTGCAATGGATAGAGTAGAGCAGCATATGAATGAAGAACATGTGAAAAGATGACTCAAGTCGTTTGTAGTTATAGATATAGTAAGTACATTAATGTTATACGGAGAGAAGGAGTGGTGTCCTGCGTGACACAAAAAGATAGAGAGTATAGTTGTTAGGATGTTCTTTAAGAAAAAAATGGCTGTTGATGCTCTCTAGTATAAAAAATGTTTGCTTCTCGTATAATGGTGTTTTAACAATGGAGAAATTGACATCAGCTGTAGACTAGAATGAAAACTTGGTTGAAAGAAAGATCACGAATGAAGTTTATAAAAGATTATAATGCAAAAAATATTGGTGTGAGGAGTTAATAGAATAATTGTTTCCATGTAGTTTTTTAGGAATTTATGCTGGAGAACATTTATTAGTTTGTGAAAATGGTAATGTAATGGCAGGAATGACCCAGGTGAAAAGAATGATAACGTGCCACTTTAATGTTACTGTAATGAAGAGGTAGCTAACACTGAAAATTTGTGATTACTGTCAGATTATAAGTTTGGGACAACTTGCATTAAGATAATTGTTGTCTTCTTTTTTGACAGTGACAATATCTGCCCACTTAAACCTCAGTGTATCTCAGGAAGTATTTTTTGTGTCAATGGTTATGTAATACCAATTTTAGATAGTAACAGAGATGGAGAAATGTCAATGCTGCAAAATCAGACAGTAGTAGGCTACAGTATTGCATGAGCTGTATTACATCAAATCGACAGTAACAGAAAATACCTAGCGTGTTCCTATAAGCCATATATAGTGATTTTGTTTTATCAGCAATGGTAGAAATACTTAAAGAATAAATAGATGGAAGGCTTAACCCATCTGTTTGTATCTTTAGCTGGAGTTGATTCTAGGGTAGCTGTGCATCAAAGCCAGGGCCCAGCAAAAAAAATGTGTGACAAACAGATATTCATGTGTTTAAAAATAAATTGTATATTCTAAAGTGTTGACACGTTCTCTAGACCCTATAGTTGGGATAGATAGGCTTCCTCGACTGACGGAACTTCTATATATTTAAGGCTTCAATGTGTTCAGATATTTTTTTAATACATGTACAGACTATCAAACCATGAGACTAGTATGTTACACTCACGATCAATCAAATTCGGTGGATGGCACATAGCCTAAATGAGGATTATGTTTTTTTTTCATTCTGAAATAGCGAATTACTAACGCTGACAAAATTTTAGTACCACCGTAAATGTTGGCCTGGGACTAGAAACCCATACAACCCTGACAAGGTCACGCAGAGACAAAGTCGATCAACTAATATTAACTGATGTCAGCTTCAGCACACACTTTGTTTGACGTATGATTGTGTGTATGGGTAGTTATGATTCTTTGTAAAACGTTTAATTTCATTGGAAATTCTCTTATTTACAGTCGATTTGCGCATGCCAGACGCACTGCATCAAAACGTTGCCATGTGCATTATTTATTAACTTTACGTGACCCCCTCTTTTCATTGATTAAATTCTTGCTAATAAGGAAATGTTTCATGTTTTATGAAATAAATATATAAACCAAATTTGCATGCTGGACAAATCTGTGGGTAAACAAAATATATAATGATCTGGAGGTGTGTAGAAACTGACATCATTGATCTCGGGGTACAGGAGACGGAGGTGGTTAACGCGCGCCCAGTCCCCCGCTCAGCCGAGGGTAGAGAATACACAGGTGTTTCCGAATGACTCTCTGCACGTGCGTCTCACTCCATTAAAACAATTTGACAAAATGTTCACGTTAAATTTTTTAGGAGTCTGAAGACAAGCCTCTCAAAGCTTGTAGTGTGTGACCTTCAAACTGGCACTGTGACAAGAGGCAGAAAGACATTCTACCACCACCACTACCGTCCCAGCAGCCAGCATCTGCAGGTGAGCCCATCAAGATATTTACGGCAATGTTACCTAACACTATTTGTTGTGATGTGACAGGTGATGGCAATGGACAGGGAACGTGACGGGCGATCTGTCACATATTATTCCCGCCTACCGCAAGCGTCAGTATTTTGTGTGAGAGGACGCTTGTCCACACTGTATAGTTATAGATTTGTGTCCTTCCCCTGCCGGACGTGGGATTTACGTTTTACAGGAAGACGACATGTATTACTTCAGTGGCAGCTATACATCCTCTCTCTCTCTCTCTCTCTCTCTCTCTCTCTCTCTCTCTCTCTCTCTCTCTCTCTCTCTCTCTCTCTCTCTCTCTCTCTCTCTATCTATCTATCTATCTATCTATCTATCTATCTAACTATCTCTTTTTCAAACCACCTACAGTTTAGGTTATACTGTTTGTGTGTTGGTTTACACACACAAACACACACACACACACACACACACACACACACACACACACACACACACACACACACACACACTACAATATGAGCTAGGTATCACAAGGTCACAATGTATTATCATAATCAAATGCACTCTTGTACACAGATAAGTAAAGCGTAGATTTATTTATTCATTCAATTTATATATTTATACTTCCTAGGGATTGTTGTGGTGACAACATCAAGAATTACCATTAATTGCTTATCATTTTAAGTTTCCAAATTATTCTTTAAGTTGTATGAAAGTTAGTTGTAGCAGAAACAGTTGAGTTATATGATAGAGTAGCTTATCACAAGTCTGGGCGGATGTTTGGCCGATATACTACGTTAGGCGTGTCAATCTTTTTTTCTCTTTTTTATCTCACGTGTTGTGAAGAGTCGTGAGTAAGGCGCTCTTCAACTTAGAGATAAGGAGATGTGTGGAAATAGTTTGTAGGGCAGGTAAGTGAGGCTTAGCTGGCTGACTAGGTGATGAAGAGGGAAGGTTAGCTCGTGTCTGTCAGGTGGTGATAGCTAATACTTCCCTGAGTGTGTATTGCGAAGGAATTAAGGCTGGTAGACGAGGCACGTTATGTTATTCTCTCTGTCTCTCTCTCTCTCTCTCTCTCTCTCTCTCTCTCTCTCTCTCTCTCTCTCTCTCTCTCTCTCTCTCTCTCTCACACACACTGATCCCTGCACAGTGACTCTCTCGACACAACACATCCTTCCGACTTCCGCGCGCTCCCTGGTGGAATTTAATGGGTGGTGGCCTTGAGCCCATATGATGCTGGAGAAGGAGGTCAGGGTCTTAGAGGGGCCGAGATAGTTAGTCTGTTGGTCGGGTACGCAGCTGGGGCCGCAGAGCACAACCGTAGTACTTCATATTTAGTACCTCAGCCGTAGTCCTTCTCCGTGGTGCCCTCCACAATGACCCACACTCCGCAGCTAGCGCAGCCACAACAAGGATCAGTCGGTAGTCGCTGTGGTTTCACTCATCTTTGGTAACCGTTTCGTTAGCCGGTCAAGGTAACTGTTACAACACGAGTTTCACAGTGCGGGGAGGTTGTAGGACCTTGGGCGTGGTGGTGGTGGGCGCAGTGAAGCAACAGCTCACCCCTTGCAGGTCAGCACGCAGTGTTTAGTGCAACACATACATGAAAAAGAGAAAAAGAGGGGGAGGGGGATAATGGAGAAACGAGGAGAAATTGGGTGGGGTACGAAAGCTGCTGTTCAAATGTTAGTTGTGTTGGTGCACCGCCCCCACTGGATCCCTCGGCGGCGTGGTGGTGTGATGCGAAAAGTGACTTAGGAAGAATTACATCATCGTCAGGTCGAGGTCACATCATGAAGATGAAAACTACTAATAGCTTTGATAGTAGTACATTAAGGGTTATGTATGAGTAGTTGATAAAAGCTTGTGCAGGCCTCGCTGATCCTCGTGCAAAGGTGCGACTTTACACATGAAAGTATAATACGTAAATAGTGTTCAAAGGACCGTGGAGTTGTTTGTGGTGGGCAACATGACTGAAGGTGTCCACAAAGGTTGGGATGGCAGGATATCCTTTTCCAACACAGGCTGCTGGGGTAAGGGGGAGGGGGAGGCAGGATCGGGGTAAGGAAGGTATTGGGAAGGCTCGGTGCACGACTTAGCAACAACACAGTTTGCATGTGAAGTTAATTTACATGTGTAGAGGAGCCTGTGATTGTCTCAGCACACTGACCACGTAGTCAGTTTGTACTCAGATAAACCTGTAGGATTTCTTGCCCAATAATAAGGGGCATAAGAATACATAGAAAAAAGTATTCTCTGGAGTACAGATGGGCTACATAGAGTGCATGGCACAGGTCAGGCAGTGCCAACAGACTTGTGGTCTAGTTTGTTTTACACGCATTTCTAAACCTTAGAATCACGTGGATTGTAATAAGAGCATAGAAGCCCTCATCACTATCCTCCCAGCCACAAGTGTAGCGTATCATTATCCGGTTAGCTGGCTAGAATTAGTGTTTCTTGATGATAAGGTAATCAGATGATCTCAGGTTGTGTTCGACTGTACATGTTGCCACTACAAAACGTTAAAACAAAGAAAAATTCCGGTGAAAATTGAGAAAAAAAAAAAATCATAATAAAGAGTAACAATTTTGAATATAAATAAGTCAGCTAAAGGACTGATCGTTCTGAATAGATTCAAAGAATATTATGTATATAGAACAATACGATAAAAGCTGCTTAGCCGCAAGAACAATGTCATGGCGTGTTGTCACTGCACTGGACTAACAACACACACTCATCCAAGATCCGTGATGAATACTATAATGTATTTGGGCAGCCTCCCTTCCGCCTCTCCCCTACACCCAGCCGACCCTGTCCCATACTTGGCCTTGCTTTCACCCTGCCGCGCACCATCAAGGTTACTGTTGGGCCATAACACCTCCCTAAGCCTTTGTTGCGTCATCCCCAACACCTCAACATTGACGTTATCGCCCCGGGAGCCCAGATTGCGACAGGTGTTACTAGGTGTGAGAGGAGGGCACCTGGGTATGTGAACCGAGACGAAGCTGCACACGCACACAAATAAGGAAATAAGTATTTGAAATGCTAAAAATGATTAATTATAATAATAGTAATGGAAATAATAGTAATAATGATAATGATAATAATAGTTATAATGATAATAATGATAATAATAATACTAATAATAGTAATGACAAATTGTTAACATTAATAATGAAAAAAAATGTATATATAATGCAAAATTCCTTTTAAATGTCATAAATCATGTATCAAAAGGAAAAAAAGAAATGTTGAAGGGAATAACTCACAGATAAATATATTGAAGAATGCACATCTCACTACCCTGCGAGTGGGTTTTTTTTATTCACTTTCGCCATAGACATTGGGCAGCAAAGAAGGGTGTTGTGCCGACATCTTTGCAATCCTGCTCAGGGTGTGTCGGTACATCTGCAGTCATTGAAACACTTAGGTAATACGAACACTAAGCTCTGAAACATCATATTATCCTTGCATGATAAGGCAGTTTTATTAACGCCCATAATTCAGTGCAGATTCCCTGATTAAATCTTGTTATTATGTCATTTTGATAATAGGCTGTTTACTCTTATCTACGAAAATGCGCTTTGTACGGCTGGAGGGCTTGATAGTGATGGCAGTCAGCGACGAGCCAGCGTGTCAGCAGGAATAGCGTGAAACCTTGTGTGTTTAGTGTTTACTGCTGAAGATTTTTAAATGATATAGTTGTCCAATGGATAACTACAAGGTGTACCACTCGGCAGGCTGAGGTTCGTGCCTCACTGAACCTGATAAGTTTTTCACTGATGACCAAGCAGTTACTGTTCTTCTTGAGCAAGAGGATGGGGTGTGTGGTGTGTGAAAGGTCACAGTCTTATCTATATATAGGGTCGTAATGAGCTCTAAGCTCTCTTCAGTAGGGTAATGGCTAATGAGCACGAGTCCAGCGCGTGAGACTCAACATCGTGATGAATTACACATATAGACACACACACACACACACACACACACACACACACACACACACACACACACACACACACACACACACACACACACACACACACACACTCTCTCTCTCTCTCTCTCTCTCTCTATATATATATATATATATATATATATATATATATATATATATATATATATATATATATATATATATATATATATATGACTAAATCTGGTAACGAAACGTCCTAGTTCCCAAATGTGTTGACTTCCGAGAGATGTGATGCCCAAATGACCCCGTGCAAATAGTTGTCCCGTAGCACCAAACAACTTGTCGCTGTGTCACAACAATCCTATACTTGCTTCAGGTCCGCGTGTCACGTGATAGCATCATAAGACCGCCGCCCTCATGTTTGTGACTTACCTGTCCGTTACCTGATACTGGAAATCTCGCACCAGAGTATTCCTCGTCGAGTATTAAATAACATCAAGTAGCAAGAGTTGTGGAGACGATGTGCAAGTAACATTGTGTGTGAGTCTCGCGGGGATCTAAACATCAATCGTGGGTGTAACATTTGCGAGCGTTTTGATTCAAGGTGGATTGGTCTATCATGATTATGTGGGTTGCAGTTAAACGTGAGGTGGAAGTTGAGGCAAACCTTGTTGTCTGCCCAGTGGTCCATACGCTTCTATCGCCATGTACCAAGAATGAACAGATCTCATGTAGTTTCATAGTCACACGCCGCGTTTTGATTTATTTTGATTATCATTATTAAGCAAGTGAGGCGCCAAACAATTTAACTTAATCTCTACTGGAAAATATTACATTATCATCACAATTACACGCACTATTATGTCTATCAAACATTCTCAGTAGGTGATAGACTAAAGTAACGGCATGTCGCGAACAACACTTAATATACTAATGAACTTAAGCACGTGTGGGGGGGCATGAATGGCTGCGTAAGCTTGAGACAGTCTAGTGACTCTCTACATCAGGTTATTACAGTGAGTTTTACGTATATCCTCGTTATAATGTTTTTCGTTTTATGTCGCAACTTTCTTGACATCGTAACTCCGAACATGCCAACGGTGTACTACCTCTATCTTAATCAAGTCCTCTGTTTCAAAGTCAAATGTATGTTGTTCTGTCTTGTCTGTCCCACTGCATTACATAATTTATCTCCCAATCATATTCCTTGGCCAAACAACCGCCTTTACCACCTCGTTCCTTTAGTATTGACACAAAAACGGTCACGTCAAGCAAACCTCTTTTCCAATGCGGGGTGAGCCAGGCCTGCAGGATGGTCAACTTGAAAACATGTTCTCTCTTTTCTAATGCCATGTGTTTGGTATTGACGTGTGCACAGTTGTGTATCTGTGTGAAGGGATCGTGGAGGTGAAACGAATAGGAACACTAGCGCCCTTACCTTACAACTGGAAGGAAGGGTAGGACTCTGAACACTCCAGCAAGGACCAGTAGTTTTGATGCTATGAACATGTTTGTAATCGTCCTCCTGTGATCCCCATCATCGTCATCATCATCCCCATCATCATCATCATCATTATCATTGCTGGGTGATCGGTGGCCTCCGTTGCACACCTGTAGAACGTTAATCAAAAGAAGTAGCGCGGATCACACAGGTGTTTTCAGTGAGTGATCAGTCTGCACCCTTACCTGACGCATAAGTGCTGCTCTCACCCTCGCACCCTGGGAGAGAATGACGGACGGGTGTACCTTACTGTGAACTTTATTTGGTATTATTATTATTATTATTTGTTTTATAAAGTACGTATATTTCTTTTTTAATCCATTTTCCTTATTTCCAATCGTTCTCTCTCTCTCTCTCTCTCTCTCTCTCTCTCTCTCTCTCTCTCTCTCTCTCTCTCTCTCTCTCTCTCTCTCTCTCTCTCTCTCTCTCTCTCTCTCTCTCTCTCTCTCTCTCTCTCTCTCTCTCTCTTTCTTTGCGTTTGTCTGTGTCGGTCTGCATATGTCAAGGTATGTCATATCGTCATAGTATTTCTATGGTGTAGGTTCTGAAGGAAGAGGATGGGATCTGCATGACACTTGTGTAAGTAGTGGAGGAGAGGTAGTGGGGGGTCTTTCCTTTCATTTTCTCTTAAACCATCGCCTTTAACACACTCATCTCTCACTCACACTCTCAAACACACACACTTCCTTTCTCTTGCATATTCTGAGCCTCTTTACCTTGCCATAGGTGCTCTTTTGTATACTCCTGACGTGCCACCTTGTTCCGTCTCCAAAGCCTGATACATTATGAAAGGATGTTGGGATGCTGCTGCAGTGTTGTGTTACGTCAGTGTGTGTGTGTGTGTGTGTGTGTGTGTGTGTGTGTGTGTGTGTGTGTGTGTGTGTTGTGTGTGTGTTGGTTCATACAGCATACATGACACAGACTTGAGTAGACATGGTCAAGAGAGAGAGAGAGAGAGAGAGAGAGAGAGAGAGAGAGAGAGAGAGAGAGAGAGAGAGAGAGAGAGAGAGAAGAGAGAGAGAGAGAGAGAGAGAGAGAGAGAGAGAGAGAGTTATATAAAAATACATGCCACACTAGGTCCAAACTAGGCTGAGTAGATTACGAGAGAGAGAGAGAGAGAGAGAGAGAGAGAGAGAAGAGAGAGAGAGAGAGAGAGAGAGAGAAGAGAGAGAGAGAGAGAGAAGAGAGAGAGAGAGAGAGAGAGAGAGAGAGAGAGAGAGAGAGAGAGAGAGAGAGAGAAACAGATTAAAAATAACAACAGGTCCGCACCCACTGCCCCAGAACACAAAGGAGCACACACACACACACACACACACACACACACACACACACACACACACACACACACACACACACACACACACACACACACATCTGTTCCGAGACACTCACAGCGCCGTTCGTGTCTTCTGTATACCTTTGAGTCTAAAGCTGCGTCGGAAGGGGGAGGGAGGGAAGGGAAAGGGAGGGAGAGTGTGTGGGGACGAGGGACGAGGGGCGTGTGGCAGGTGGTAAAGAGTAATGGTGGTAGATAGGGGTTGAGGGGATGGGGGAAAGGAGAGTCTGAAGTGAGGAAATTATATGTGGGCGAGGAATGAATGGAAAGGAAGGAAGACCATTGTTACTACTACTTCTATTACCACTATTGCTACTGCTACTACTACTACTAATAATAATTTATTTATTTATTTGTTTCATTCATTATTTATTCCTCTTTTTTTTCTCTCTACTTTTTTACTTTGTCTATATTTCCTTCTTTTCTCCTTTCTGTCATGTCTTTCTCCATTGAAATATCATAATTCCTTCTATATTTTCCTCTTGTTGTCTGGTGGTGTTGTTTGTCATGTCAGGAAAGGGGGGGAGGGAGTCACATTACCACAACATGGCAGTCAGCATGTTAGCCCAGCACCACCACAATCATAATGGACTATCACACCAATAAGCTTACGCAACACCATCATTCACTATAGTTACCAATGTGTGTGGTGACTCAAGGAGCGTTTGTACGACTCCACTTTCCTTCCTGAATGAGTGAAGGTTACTACTACATGTGCTTCGCTAGCGGTGCACAGAGAAATAAGTATCTGTTCCGTCTTAGATGAATGAACGAAAACCTTGACCCACTTCTTTGATTTCATTGCAGTTCTGTTATATTTCAGTATTCATCGGACACTTCAAATACTTCAAGAGAGATACTTAATCCATTGAGTATATGTACTTACGTGAGTCTATTATGGACTGAAGACCCACCTTACACACCAGCCACAGTTAGTTGAGTAAAGTATAAGACTAATACTTAGACACATTACTGGGAAGGACTCAGGTCGATCCTTTCCAATGACTGATACTGTTTCATCGCGTCGTATTGTTGTAGTTTACCTCAAACAATAATTTTTCTACTGACCACCGAAACAAAACCGTGTGTCCTAATCTGTGGTGGTCATCGTTGGTAAATAGTTCATGTGTTGGCCAAGGAGGGCGCCACATATGTATGTTATTTGGAATGAGATCTGATCAGTGAAATATCAAGATTCCCCAATCTGACACACATGGGGTGAACGGCCGTTCCCCCATCATTATGTATCGTGTCTCATAAACGACCTCAATACATACCAGATAATTCAAAGCAGTACTGAGGATTTCCACTTTAACACGTACTGCTGTCAGAGTCTGCATCACGCATCCATCCCCGCCATCCCTGCCGGCCAAAGGTAATTCAGTGAGACGAGATAAAAAAACAACTTTTCCGCATCAAGTGAGGTGAAACGAGTATGTACGTCTGTTTCATGCAAAGGAAACTTCCCTCACCCGACACTTACGAGCTGCTGCCCCGGGGACTACACACTGACCGTGCTCGTCTGGAAACTTTCTACTTTTTTTCTTCTTGTTGAGAGGAGGAAGGAAGGGAAGCGGTCGTTAACTTTTTCTATCTTTTTTATTCCTATTGCTCTTGGTCAAGTCTATTTTCATGATAAGAAAAAAAAGGAGAGCGAAAAAGCGGTCGTGCATGTGAAATTAACGACTTGCTCCATGTCCACCTTCCCACACATTGGAACATGACCAATACTCGACCCGTACGGGTCATGCATGTTTCCAGTGTCCGGAACACGACCCGCACATGACACACAGGTTCTTTACCTCCTAGCTGTGATTTTATAACTCTTTACATGATGAATTGAAATATAACTCATATTGCTCAATCATGTTATGAACATGATAATTTCAAAACCATTATTTTAGATTGATCTAGTTCTTAACAAATGCGAAAATATAAAAGCCTGACTTCATAAACCAAAGTGAGTTATAATTATCAATTCAGCTTAGAAAAAAAACTATTGAAAATACGTAAGAAAACCTTGACCGGAAGTATATCAAACGCAGACCTGTGTTTGTTATGAAAACATTGGTCGTGTCACATGAACCGTGTGACTACCTATTATATAAACATCGTGAGTGTCGTGTGAACATTGACTTTGTTGAACATGTCATGTGTATTTCTCGTGGGAACATTTCTCTTGGCGGATATTAATGTTGTCGTGGGAACACTTCTTGTAAAGTAAGTGTTTGTTACATCATAGCTGTAACACACACACACACACACACACACACACACACACACACACACACACACACACACACACACACACACACACACACACACACACACACACACACATACACACACACACACACACACACACACACACACACACACACACACACACACACACACACACACACACACACATTAATTCCAGTTTTCCTCCAGTCCGGCACCTTTAGGAATAAAAATGTTTACAGTTTGGAGGCAGAATAAACCCGACGCGTGACGGCCGGCCGCCATGGAAGCGTCTATGTGTTGATCAGTGCCATTGGTTGTGTTAGTAATGGACTGTGATAAATACACAGAGACGAAGAAAATGTATACATACACTAATGATTCCTCAGCTTCATTGCTCGTGCTTCTTGGACCAGCCGTTAGAACCACAAGTGCGTTTTATACGGTAACTTCCAATAAATAAATGTTCACGAGGGAAATCTCCAAAAGAAAATTTACCGTGAACATTGGATTTAGTTATTTTCTTGTTTATTTTCATCCTTCATTGCCTCTACCGAGTGTACTCTATCTGAAGGTTTGCGAAACGTCGTTGTGAGTGGCGGGCGGCCAGCCACATCGGCAGCCTGACATTGTTGGCGGCGGTAAGGGGTCCTGCCGCCCGCCCCGCCACTCAGCCCTTCTGAGGCGTAGCTCTCGTCGCCAACAGGAGAGAGCCGATACTCAAATGTTTATTTATCTGGTTTTGGTGTGTATTTGTTTATCTATTTATGTATTGTGAATGTTTGGGACCGAATCTCCACATCCCAGACCACATATCTCGCGTTCCACATTCCACATTCACAACATTCATTGGATACGGTTCTCATCAACCTGAGCCAAGCAGCGAAGGTCATAAAAACAATGATACCCCGGTAGAAAAGGACTTGATTTGTCTGAGTAATACGCAGTAAAGGCTTCAACACCCTTATACATGGAGTCACATCCTATTGCCGCGTCTTCAACCACCGCAACAGCATCGAAGTGTGTGCGTGAAGCAACACCATTGGGCTGATTTTCCGGCGGTTTTAACTTGATTTTATGGATGATTATTTTTTTCTTTGAACAAACGATGCTGTGATGGAGAATAAGGGTGTGTGTGTGTGTGTGTGTGTGTTATAGGAGCTGCTTCAACACCCTTCACAGTCCTCTCCTGTCTGATGCAGGTATCCGCTAAGTATTGGACGTGTTAAAAGAGTGTTATCCTGCTCACCATTGTGCTCAGTAATGTTTGTGTTTCTTGGTAAAGGATTATTATGACATAGAAACAAACTTTACCCAACGGGACACACATTCTCTCTCTCTCTCTCTCTCTCTCTCTCTCTCTCTCTCTCTCTCTCTCTCTCTCTCTCTCTCTCTCTCTCTCTCTCTCTCTCTCTCTCTCTCTCTCGTTAGTTTATTCCCACTTTTGTTGGAAAAAAAAAAAAAAGACCGGATTGGATTGCTTGCACCTCCGAGTCTAACCGCATTGAATCCTAAAATCCCCTCCTACACTGATACGTACAAATGAAAGGACTAAATAAAAACAAATAAGAATAGATAAATAAATAAAATAAATAAATTAAAAAAAATATAGTTGCAGCTTATATGCTATACATCAAATCCTCCAGCAATAACACACACACACACACACACACACACACACACACACACACACACACACACACACACACACACACACACACACATCCATCCGCGCCTGTCATAACATCACACTACCTGTACAGCGTTCAATAATTCTTGCATTCACTGGCGGAGATCATGCATTTTTACACGCCAGACACAACTTTTTTGGAAGCAGTGCTATTCATCACACCGAAACAGTGACGAAAGGTATGTTTTGGGGGTTCCCGTGTAGAATTTTTGAACCAGTGACAATTGAACCCGTGGACAATTGAACCAGTTGACAACAGAACCAGTGAATTGACCAAATGTTTAGTGTACCATAAAGCATTGGTACTACATCGGCGCGACAAACCAGCCAACAAGTATATAAAATTGCACGGATAAGCTCCTATATCTGCGAGCAACAGTTTGGTTGTTTAATAGTCCACTGGTTGAATTGTTAATGGTTCAGTTGCCCGGTCATTGTGTTTGGATGTTTGAATGTTCCTTGAGGTAAAAATAATAATTTAAAAAATGTGATAATGAATACAACTTGTAGGCTTCGTCTCGTTTTTGTTAAAAGTTCAGTGGCATTTTAATTGTCTTATGATTAGTGATTATTGTTATTGTCATTATAACTATTCATCATCATCATCATCATCATTATCATTTTGAAATCCATGTTTGCTTGCGTCGACCTTGTTTTCTGCCTCTTCTCACCACCAGACTGATAAGCTCAACTCCCATCCTCCCCCTCAGTTCACCATACGTTATCCATCCCTGATCTGTTGTTCAATATAACTACACGTGCATTTAATCATCCTCATCTCCGTTTTCCTTAGCTTTCGAATACTCCCTTCCCCAGGTTGATTTAGTGTACAGCATTACACTCCTCACTTAATTAAAGCCATTTATAGGTATTCATGGATGTAAGACAGTCCCCCTTAGTGTTAGTAAAGGCAGTAGTTCCTCCACTTCATCCACTTCGAATTCTCGCCACTACTTTATCACGTGCACTCCCTTCTGCACAAATCACATCTCCCAAAATTAAAAGATTCCTCTACACGTTCAAATGCCTCTCCGTTTAAGCAAATTTGTTCTGGTTTATCTCTTCCACCTCCCCTCCTATACATACTGCATATTCAAACTCTCCAATATTCTGCAACTAACTTTTAAATCTACTACATCTCTCGCGCACCCACATGCCACACACACACTATACATACACTAAGAGTTGAATATTAAAAAGTCCACACCCTTATTGCAGAATGTTATTGTTGTTATTACTATTCTACTTCTTCTTCTTCTTCTTCTTCTTATTATTATTATTATTATTAGTAGTAGTAGTAGTAGTTGTTGTTGTTGTTATAATAGTGGGTGACGAGCCGACATAGACACAGATACACAGACAGGAAAGGCTGGGAAGAACAGTTATAGGATCGTTTATACTGGTGGTGGTGGTGGTGGTGGTGGTTCTGGTGTTGATGGTGGTGGTCAATGCGCCTCCCTGTCTCTCTGCTTTCACCGCCCCTCCCTCTCTCCTCTCTCTCCCTCCCTCCACCATAATATTTCCTCTTCCTCCATCCTGTCTGCCTTCCCCCTTCCCCCCTCCCCAACATTCCTCCTTCCTCTCCTCTACCCTCCATCCATTCCTTCCTCTCCTTAATACATCACCTTTTACCCCTCCTATCTCTCTCTCTTTCCCTCCCTTCCCTCCCTCCCTCATTGTTCCTCACCACCTCGCCGCGCATTCCTCCCTTCCTGCTCCTCTCCCTCTCCCTCTCTCTCTCTCTCCACCTCCCTCCCTCCCTCTATCTCTCCAATAATCATGCTGCTTCCTCCACCTTCCTCCACCTCACCTTCCTTGTCATTGCACTTCGATACTTTCCTTCCCTTCCTTTTCCATCCCTTCCTTTTCCTCTTCCGTTTCCCTTTCCCTTCTTCGCCTCTCCCTCCCTTCCCCTTCCCCTTGCGTGTCATGCAGCACTGCGAATCGCCTTCTCTCCCCTCACAGCCTCCCCTCCCTGTTCCTGGCCGCACCTTGTCCTTGTCTTCCTTCATTCACCCCATCTTCACCCGCCCACGAGCTCATTTCTTCTTTTCAGTCTTGCATCTGCCCTTCACCTCCACTCCCCTTCGTCTTTTCTTCACCCTTTCCTTTACCTCCTCCTCTATTTCCCTCCCTGTCCCTTTCCCTTCGCCTCACCCCAAGTATGAAACAGTCGTGGAAAATTAGAATTGATTGTTTTTAGTAACAGTGACTATTTGAATTGATTGGTTTATTGGCTTACAGTGAGCCATATAGTTGTCAAGCCTCGATGCCTGGCTCACTGGTACTGGTCAGGTTACTCAATGTTTTAAGTTCGTATACGGAAGAAGGATTAATTAACGTGAGGTGGAGAAAAGCCTCGCTACGTATATATCTCCGTCTCTTGATTCGTTGTGTTGTGGGTCCTTGCACTACACCTTCCCACAGTCACTACTTGATCGTAACACCTCTCCACACGTGCCTCTATGGGTCCCTGCACCTTTTCCCGGTCACGGTCACAGTCAACACACATGCCTTTGTAGAAGCATGCTCGCTGCAAGGAGGTAGTGGCGAGGCGGCTTGGCTAGATGTCAAGCACTCCGCCTCATCCCTGTTTCACGGCCAATACAACACTAATGACGCCCACCCCACCTCCACAACTACCTGGGAGTCGATGATTATGAGGAGGAGGAGGAGTAAGGAGGTATAGGTGGAACTAAACATGAAGATCCACCATATTCCATCCTTTGTTTGAATGACATGGGCGCCGCATTCCCTCTGTCTCTGTTTCATGGCTAGTGTGAGAGGTGATGGTGTTACTGGGTGCAGTGTAACCTGGTCTAGCCTTGTGCATACCTGTGAAAACCTGGTGATGTCTCGTGCTGGAGGAGAAGGTGGGAGGGAGGCTGTGGTGGTGGTGGAGGAGGTGGAGGTGGATATGGAGGAAAATATATATGGCATCGTGAAGTGTCGGAGAGGCGTATAGAATTACACACACTTCAGGTTATCATGGTGGTGGTGGTGGTGGTAGAGTACATTGAGAAAAGGTTAGATCAATTTGTGGATTAAGAAGTGAGAATGTATGGGGCCTTGTATGGACTGACTTGGTTTTTGTAGACTTTTAATGTTATGTTCTTATATTTCCGTCCTCCCGTGATATCAACGTGGTGTTTCTCGAAGTGTTCTTGTTTATTTACATTCCATTACCGTGACGCAGCGCTGTTAGCCTTGTCGTCTGTCATTCGGTCTGTCACTCGTCCATGCTGTATGTGTGTGTGTGTGTGTGTGTGTGTGTGTGTGTGTGTGTGTGTGTGTGTGTGCTGACTTTGCAGAAATCTAAGTGCAGGGACAAAAAAAAATGCATATTATTTGTAGCTGGTGACAAATATATTACGTAGTCAACACGGAAATGATGTTGAGATTGTAATTACGACTATTTGTTTGTATTATTTTTCTCTCCAAAGAATCCGGTCGGGAGAATTGCCTCCTGAAACGATGATTTATGACTGTGGGAACACGGATGAGTGAAAAAGACGTATATAGTGTTTTTTTATGTCCTCTAATAGTAGTAGTAGTAGTAGTAGTAGTAGTAGTAGTAATAGTAGTAGTAGTAGTAGTAGTAGTAGTAGTAGTAGTGATAGTAGAAGTGGAAAAAAGTAGCAGTAGTGGTAGTAGCTGTTGTAATATTTTTCTTCTTTTTATCATGTGATGGATACAGTTATTATAAATGTGCGTGTATAGTAAGGATAATGAACTGAATAGGAACACTGGGAGGAAACAATGCAGGGTGCACGTAAATCCTTGTGTTGTGGCGTGACGTGACGTAACATAACGTGACTGTGGAGGCGGTAGTGGTGTTCCCGGAAACGATGATTATGTAATGCAATTTGAAATCCTAATGGACTGAATCGATTGAAAATTTTAATTGAATCAGACAGGAAGCATTAGTGGCAACATTTTTTTATTCCATCATTCTTCTTACTTTCTTTATTAACATGTATTTCATTGGTTTAAATTCGGGTCAGAAACGATGTTGTGTTTACGTTGGTTCATTAGACTCCCTTCCATTATTACCTAAGCGGGGACGGCACCAAGGGGTTCACAAGGTATTGTACTCCTTCCTTAACGTCATGAAGAAGGTGACTGATGTGTTTCTAAGAAGTGGTTGCCATCAGGAAACTATACTGACCCCATGGCACTTTTTAAGGCTTATCTGATTTCTACTTCTTTTCTTTTCTTCTTTTCATTTATTTTCTTCTTTTCATTTCTTTTTACTCCTCCTCCTCCTCCTCCTCCTCCTCCTCCTCCTCCTCCTCCTCCTCCTCCTCTTCCTCCTCCTCCTCCTCCTCCTCCTCCTCCTACTGCTACTACTACTACTACTACTACTACTACTACTACTACTACTACTACTACTACTACTACTATTACTCCTTCCTCTTCCTTCTCCTTAGCTTGTTTTCTCTTCACACTCCACAGTATTATCCTTCCTTCCAGTAGGAAACATTTAACACTCCCTTGCTCACGTGTATCATGTGAGTGTGTGTGTGTGTGTGTGTGTGCGTGTGTGTGTGTGTGTGTGTGTGTGTGTGTGTGTGTGTGTGTGTGTGTGTGTGTGTGTGTGTGTGTGTGTGTGTGTGTGTTACGTCATTTGTTAACACATGTACAGATCAACATCAAGGTCACGTGATCAGACTCAGATGCATAACTTCCCTGCATAATGTCTGTCTTTGGCCCAGCCTTGTGGTGGTGGTGGTGGTGATGGACTGATGTGGGAGAGTGAGAGAGGAAGGGTGACGGGCAGTGATGCTGGTGGTGTGGGACTTGTGAGAGAAGGAGTCAAGGGCGGTGGTGGTGATGGGTGATTGGAGAGGGAAGGATAACGGGTCACAACACACGAAGAAAAATACGTACAAAAAACGTTTGATATCACATTATCGAGCAAGCAAATTTGTCTCTGGGGTAATATGTATTGCAAGTTTTTATTTTTGACTTTTTCGACCTTTATCTTAGTATACTCCATCTCTCTTAATATACAGGATTGCAAATATCTACATCTAAGATCTTATCGGAGCTCTTCTGGTAAACACTTTCCTGTGGCAATGAATCTGGCGGCCCCTCTTTTCCTTGTGTATTTTACAGTCATTAGTTTGTTTATAGTCTTGCGAAAAGGTATTAATCACCGCCGTGGTCTTAATGCAATGAGACTTATTTTGCAATTTGTGTGAAGGAACAGGCCGGGGATAAAGGACAGGGAGTGGACCCTTAGTGGCCAATTATTATTGTTATTATTATTTTTCTTTTATTACGTGGACGAAAATCATTCTCCTTACAGTCACGTAACATTAAGAGACAGATGTGGGTCGCCAGAAGAAAATGAGAAACTAGAGACACAGTATCCCTGTAACCGCGTCCCCCACCTCAGCCTCCGTCTACGTCAACGCCCCAGCAGACCTTGAATAGCCTCGTCTATCACTCAGTGCACCTCCAGACGTGAGTGCGTGAAGTCAGGGGAAGTAGAACCACTCCTGAGGCACTTATACCATCTTAAGGCCACAACTCTGATACCGAATTGTTGTCGCTGAGACGTAATGTCGTTCTAGAACTACGAACAACATTATGCAGCTTTGTTGTTAGTGCAAGACGGTGTAACGAATGGAAATATTATTATTCAATTAAAAAGGATAACTTTCAACGAAAATTTTGGATAGTATATCCAAGTTTTTTACATTTTTATGTTCAAGATCTGTCGAAATCCGTGAAAGGTCTGTGAAATCCATTCCAAATTTTCTAGTCAAAAGTTCATGGGTAAGACAAAGGTTTTATTGTTACGTCAGACGACGGTTACGTGCACTTTAACGTTATATGTTAAGACAGATCGAACGTTTTATATGCAGGCTATTCAAAACTTACTCGCTTAGCCCGTTTGTAAGTAATGTGTGATTGGCCCTGACGAAACTTAGAAGTGCACGCCAGTTCATATATGTGTGTGTGTGTGTGTGTGTGTGTGTGTGTGTGTGTGTGTGTGTGTGTGTGTGTGTGTGTGTGTGTGTGTGTGTGTGTGTAATCAAATCCTTTCCTGAGACGCGCTGATTACGAGACCAGTGCAGAGAGGAGAATGCAACACGATTGTAAGACAAATCCCATCCCATTGCTCGTCTACCACGTCTACTTAAGTGTCTGTCTGGCCCACCCGTATCCATAACAATCATGACACACACGCATGTGGCCGAATACCTGACGGAAACGTGTACCAGTGAGAATATCGATAAGAAAGGACGCTAATATAGAATTAGGTACAGGTTTATGAAGTTGTATGTTAATGCAATACTTCTTTTGATATGTTAGCGTATTCCTGTAACTCACGCGGGACCACAACAGTCAAACATAGACGAACACCTTGCGGAGGACTTGTGAATTAGAAAACTAATGAAAGCAACTATAGTGATGTGATGAAGATCAATGCACGAGAATATGCAGACCACTGATATCCCGACAAGTTTGTTTAGTAAACACGTTCTTGGCATGGCCGTGTAGAAAATTTGCTAAGGGTCCTCAGCACCTACCCCTTTCTGCCCCAGATTAATATAATAATTAGAATTACCCTTTTTCATAAACTTTCCTCTTGATATCAGTTGCAAGACTAATTGAATGTAATAGTTGGTTATGATCCCGATTTACTGTGTTGAGCACCTGCAATAAATCATGCCTGTGTATACCACTGGTTCATGGCAACATCCACACTCACATACTTCTTGCGTACTCATTGTGTAAGACGTATCACCGAGAGTATCAAGATTATGGATGAAAACATCGGATAAGTTATGAAATAAGTGAACAAGAATAGAATGTTACGAGTGTTATGCTTACGTTCACATAACTCCAACACACACACACACACACACTCTCTCTCTCTCTCTCTCTCTCTCTCTCTCTCTCTCTCTCTCTCTCTCTCTCTCTCTCTCTCTCTGGTCTGTGGTTGAGGTGCGTTCAGCGGCGCGACGGAGAGCCTATTTGGAATTTAACAAACAACCTTCACTCACTCACACACTCACTCGCTCACTCGTTCATAACTTTAGGTTTTGTGCTTTTCTATTTTTTTTTCTTCTTTATTTCATTTTTTCTCTTCTCTCCTTGGTCTTTAGGCGTTGCTCTCCCTCTCCCTCCCACCCACGCACCGTTTCGTAATGGCTGGAAATGTATAATCTATCACGTTCTGTCCTTGATATTTATGACTCACAATGTACTGGTGGAAAGAAAACATTATTGTTGAGAGTTTCGAGCAAGTGGCGACATCAGCGACATCAAAAGTAGTAGTGGTATAGTAGTAGTATTTCTAGTAGTAATTATGATATATATTATTATTATTATCATAATCATGAGCATAGTAGTAATAACAATAATTTCGTTAGTGAAAGGCGTTTATATGAAATAACTCATTCGTCTGTTACATAAGCCTATATCACACTCATGAATGACACACACACACACACACACACACACACACACACACACACACACACACACACACACACACACACACACACACACACACACCTCAGTAATCAAGAAAGGAAGGAACAACACATGCGAATAATATCCTGCTTTAAAACTTCTGCCCCTCCCAAAAATGGCAGACATCAGTATACGTATGTTAAACGTGATATAAGCTAGCATCACGGTCATGCCTCCTAACGCAGCATTATAATACACAGAATACCGCCTGCCAAACACTAATCGTAAGGATACATTAACAATGGCAACACGATTTCATGGATAGCGGCCGAGAAACTGGTGTGACGAAATGTTTCTCCTCTTCCATTTGTTCCTTCTTTTATCTTTCTTTTCATTTGCATTTCGAAGCAGAGCCCCATCTACACATGCAGTCGGTCCCCATGAATTCTGACTGAAAATATTAATGACATTCCTTCGACAATTCATTCCTCTCCCCTTACACTACTTTTTTTTCTATTAACTACTGTGTATATGAAAAATTAGACTTGATAATACTGCAGAACAGTCGCAGGGAAGGGCAGTGAGTGGATGTTTGTGGTGGCAAGTGGCCGGTAACCAATGACCGACCATCCTTCACCAGCCACCCATCTCCACTTCCCTTGTCGCATTCGTTCTCGGCGCCTCGCTGCCCCCTCGCTTGCCTCGCTCGCCGCGTGTTATTCACCATGGTCTGGAGGATCATGCGCTGAACTCTGTGATTGTCAGCCATCCCCGAAGGAGTTCAGAGCTCATAGAGACGGATCTAGGGTAAGGCTGAGACCTCTTACACATCACACAAACCCATCCCCTTGCTCAAGGTGGACAGTATACTTACTCCCCGTCTGTGAAAAATCCTTAGCAACCTGAGCTGGGTTCGAACCTATGCCTTGCTGAGTGGAAGGTGAGGACGTTAACCACTGATCCACGGGAGTGTGTGTGTGTGTGTGTGTGTGTGTGTGTGTGTGTGTGTGTGTGTGTGTGTGTGTGTGTGTGTGTGTGTGTGTGTGTGTGTGTGTGTGTGTGTGTGTGTGTGTGTGTGTGTGTGTGTGTGTGTGTGTGATCCTTGCTCAAAACCGAGCTCACCAACACGTCCTCCATGGTGCTGTGAAGCGTGATGTTCTCTCGGGCGGCAGAATGCAGTTCATCGGTCAGACAATCTCACTCTTCCACGTGTCTGAAAATGTGGTGTAGGTGACGATGTAATGCACGGTGAGGTGGTACTGCTCCGATAAACTGTATTTGGTTACTTTAAAAGACTCAACTATTTTTTTTTTTTTTTTTCGAGTTTGGTGCAAATGCAGTTTATGATCTTTGATTGTATGGTGTGTTTGGTTTGGTTAGGGATTGTCTTTTTTACGAACCAAATAAGTGATTCGATATAGAACAAGTGCAGGAGAACTCACACAGTGCATCATCGTTGTGAAGGTGGAACAAAACTTTGAGTGCGAAACGATTCTTTGAGTGCATTGTGCTACCTGAGAACACGGTGCCTGAAGGTGACGTGAGAAGATCCTGAAGGTACAACGAGCGGCCACCATGGGTCACTCCGCCTCCAGGAAGCGTCTCTGTCCGATCAAGGTGGGTATTGAGGGAGGACGAAGCTCTTCGGTGTAGGCCGTTGTTGGGTGTCTGTCGTGGTGTGGTTGAGATGCATGTTGGCCGACGTGGCGGGTAAGGAAATGCCACACAAGCTAATACGGTTATTGTAATAATTGAGGATGAAGGAATGAGACAGCATCCAAGGCCTTGTGTGACAATAGCTGACAGCCCAGTAGCGTACCTCAAGGCTCGCTGATAGCTCTAGGTCTGATCCTCGTAAGAGTTGGAGAGAAAATGAATGCTAGGAAGCCCCTACAGCGGTTTAGCTTGTAGGTCACCTTGCAGTGTCCCCCTGCGTGTGAGGGATCAGCTGACCAAGTACAGGCTGAGGCTTACACATTGAATACAGAAAACGGCTGTCAGGGAGTTGAATTGATCGTTGGCAACTGCATGCGGCCTGAGGGTGAAGGGTGAAGGCAAGGTAACGACAAAACATATTGGTTTACTAATGAATGTACTAATTGAATGATTTTTCATTATCCAATCATTTAAAGAAATTAAGAAATGTTTGATGGGTCCTGTAAACTAATCCCCAAACAAATACTAGAATAAGATTCACGATGAAGGTCTCCCTAATACCACAACTAGACCATTATGTTGTGGAAGTCACATAAGGAGCTGTAAAACACTGCCTCGGCGACCAGGTAATAGTTAGATAGTAGTCAGTCACCAGAAATGCTGAAGGTGAAGTCGATCCTGCTATGTATCTACGTGGTGACAACAATTGTGACTTTTAAAGGACGACAGAGCATTATGGAAAAAATGTTTAAGTGTCAAACGTTCCAGAAGTGGAGTGAATGGTCGCCATACCTCCCGTGCTCCTCCCCCAGCATCCTATCAAGCGTCTGGCTAGTTGGCCTTCAACAGCGACAGTGATCCTGTAGCGACGGTATCGACCCTTTGACTTTAGACCTCCACCTGCCTACACTCCTGCCACAGTCAGAGAACGAACATTACGAACATTGAGGTACCTGGTAGAGGGCTTCCTAGCACCTACATCCTTCCCATGCTCGTGAACGCGGGATTACCTGACTGAAAATATTAGGTAGTACTGACAGGATACGGGCGTTGGTAGCCACTAGAGGCTTCTGGCGAGGATATGACCAAAATCTATCTAGATCTTGAGTATGACCATCCGTCCGTGAAAAAGAGACTTACTGAACTGATAAGAACATATATATAAATATATATATATATATATATATATATATATATATATATATATATATATATATATATATATATATATATATGAGTGGGCTGTTTGAAATTGGTCCCCGGGGCCCCAAGAGAAGGGGCCCCCCAAATGCATCTCAAAAAATAATATTAATTGCAATAAATTTTGAATACCATAATAGGCTTTTTAATTCGGATTAAAAAACATTTATGGGCAATGAAAGAAGTCTCAGAAAGTGTAAAAATGCACAAAAATATGTTCATTCTCCAAAAAAATTTATCGGGGGCCCTTACAGACCCCCCAGTTACTTGGGTTCGCTTCGCTCGCCTTCCCCCCAAACACCTGCAAATTTAGAGGGGGCCTCTTCAGGATGTAAGCCCCCCGGGCCCCCAAACGTTTAGCTACGCCCCTGTCCATATCCCACTGTTTTTGTTTCGTGGCCCTACCTCCAACTCATGGCTGAGCGCCCTGTGCCTCAATGTTAATTTTCCCTTTGTCATCCCCGGGATTGTTGTCTGTAGTAGTTACATTTGTAGGGGCTATCACTTTTGTTCGGCAGAAATAGGGTCGTGATTGGATCCTCAAAAGTTTAATAGTGTCCATTTAAATGTGTTTGGGTGTAGTGGTTCGCTTGGGACGGCTACGAGCAAGTGGTGACAGCCGACCCAGCTGGTCATCCATCCTCAGCAGGTTGGTTGTATTTGTGTGGTAATGCAGCTGCAGGAACCGTAATATTCGTGGAGAGTGAGTCCTGTGACCTGAAACATTGTAGTAAACGATTTCAGCACTTTTCTTAATCTGTAAACAAACTTAAAAGGTTTTTACCAGGATTCACCTGCCTTTCCGTGGAGTGCGAGTTACTGTGGTATAGAAGCCGTTTTCAACGACAAACGGATTATTGTACTGCATTACATGTACTACTGGTTATAAAATACCTTTCTTCCCATTGGTTACCAGCACTAATGTAAATTTTTGATGACAGGGAGAGAGCTAATGCACTAGTCTATAAGGAAACAAAGTTATCATCCGTTTTAGACAAGTGGGATGACATGAAAATGTGTTGACACTTAACCCAAATGTTGAAACATTTGAAATATGGTCTGCAGCTTCACCAAACCATTGTTTTCGGCTAAATATTTAACACCCTAGACGCCTATAGTGACTAATACCCAAATCTTAGCCACTATTGATGCTCACTTGAACCTCAGCCACCCAAAAGCATAACTTGGGTGGTAGATAAGTCATTATAATAACACTAATAATAATAATAAAACTAGTAAGCATGATGTTCTGTTGCTTTTGCACTTTATAGGAAATTGTATTTGATTAATCGACATTGAAGTGATCATCTTTCTCATTTAAGTATGTTTACATTTTAGTATTTTAACTAGCTATGTTCAGGAGCATTATCTTAACACTATCACTAATGTTCAGGGAACTCCAACACTGATCATCTGCAACAAACTCTCATCATCACCAACCATGGTGTCAGCAGAATCAGCAGCAACTTCCAATGGAGACTCCACTCCTATCCATAATGGTTTCCGCTCCCCATCTATTACAATTCTCCACTTCAATGATGTTTACAATGTAGAGGAACAGCCATTAGAACCCAAAGCAGGAGCTCCAAGGTTCAAGACTGCCCTCAGGAGCCTGGCTGATAAGGATCCTCTTATCCTCTTCAGTGGAGACATTCTAGCTCCATCCATCAGTAAGTGAGCTTTTGTCAACATTATAGAGACCAGGTAGCTCTGGTACGATGTTTAGTCACAGTAAGCTGAAATACGTACGTGACTGACAGCTTCATGCTCTGGTTAGATATGAATAAATCCTATAGAGAATTGACCCTTCACTGACTTCGTCCCTCAGACACTTGGCGAGGCATTCAGTAACATTCTGCACTGGTTTCTTGCTTTCCCAAACTATGTGGCTAGTTGTTGTTATGATATTATATGTCAAGGTTTTGTATTGCTATCCTATAATTATTTTGTCAATGATATTGTTTCAGAAATTACTTTGCTTATCAAGCACATACATGGTTCCCTCCTCTTGATCACCCAGAGTTCTGAAACTATCACCCATATCCAGGAAATAAGGATTCAGAATCAGTAGCTTAATTTTGTTTCATTGGTAAACTTTAGAGCATTCTTTTCTATTTTTCTACCTATGAACTCCAAGTAGGAAGTAGGAAGACAACTAGGGAACTAAATTGACTATGACTTGAAACTCGTGTCTTCTTTTTAAAGAGCACTCATTAGTGCTTTTTTTCACCTTACTTTACTCTTTAGCCTTTGGTCAGTCTCCTTGTATTGGAAACATTTATTTTTATTGTTTCATATATTTTATTTCCTTACAGTGAGCTCTTTTACCAAGGGGGAACAGATGGTTCCTGTCATGAACCAGTTTGGAATCCACTGTGCTGTATTTGGTAACCATGACTTTGGTGAGTAATGTCATTTTTTGTATTATTACAAGTATGGCAAACTCAGAAAAGCATTACATACAAAAACCAAAATCAGAAGAGCAATATGCATCGAAAGTATAATTGTAGGAAATAGCAGATATCAAAATTAGAATGTGAGAAATCAGAGACAGTTGTAAAGGAAGAGAAGTTGGTAATAGATGTACTATTGAATAAGGATTAGACAACTACCTCCTCCACCTAGATAACTTTCCAGGTTGGGAGCCTTTGTTAGTTGATGATGGAAGTAAGGTCAAAAGAGAGTAAGATTTTGATATTCTTATAATGTATAAACACATACTCTTGGTGTTACAGATTTTGGACTGGAGAGACTTGTAGATGTTGCAGAGAGGACCCACTTTCCCTGGTTGATGAGCAATGTGGAAGATAATGAGACAGACCGCCCTCTTGCTGGTGGCATTCTTACCCACACTATCAATTGGCATGGATGGAAGATCGGACTGGTGGGTTGAGCATAGATATCCTGATGGAGCTCATGTGTTTAGATTATTCTTAATTTGTGAAGCAAGTGTATGTGAGTGAAATTGAGGGTTATAGGAGGAGAGGAAGGCCAGTTGTAAGGTGGAAGTATAGGGTGAAGGAGTACATGCATGAAAGAGGTGCAGATAGAGGGGTAGGGATTGAATAAGTAAGGAGGG